>ATSW01004439.1:0-11450 GCA_000444245.1 Botryllus schlosseri
GTCTCAGCCAGTATTATGACGACATAAATCGCGTCTGTACTTTTGCGTATATTATGACAAAGATGAAATAGAACTCCAATTTACTTCAGAAAATGAGTACCTCAACCAGTTGAAAAGGGAATAACTGAGCAAAGTGAGGATGAGGAACTATACTATCCCGATTTTTGCTTTTCGAAACTAAATGGTCAAATATAGAAATCCCGTCCTTTTCTTTTTCACATGTGATTGTATTAGTAGTATGATATAACGAGTAACTGGGAATTGTTTGAGACTATTACATATATATATAATATGCATTTAGCTAGTATTTCCCGGCACAATTCTACGCTATAGTCGACTTGGTCACCAGCCGCCCACTTCTTCTTTTGTTCTCAACGAAACAAACAGGCTAACGGTTTTAGCTTTCATCAGTTTTCAACTCAATAATAGTTCGTATTCCTATTGTGTAATTTATACCACGCGACAACGGATGGGATTTTTAATCCATAGGTGTCAATGTGATAGGGTGAAGGAATGCATATACTATAGTAAGGACGTACAAATGGATTTTATGCGGAATGTAACGTGGTATGTAACGGCATATACCTGTAGCCGGGCCGTTACACACCGTGCTCTTATAATCAGCGACTAGAGTTTAAAAGTTTCAGTGAAATGGAGGAGGTTTTTAATATCTTTGAGCTCAAACACCATCTTCAATAGAATTAACCACAATAGTAAGTGTTATCACTGCTATGAGTAGTCGTCCTTGATTAGCGTATACTGACCATCGCATTGCACGTATAGTCCAGATTGTGTGAATTAGAATTTTAAACACGGCTGACGTATATGATAAATTTATCGAGTAAAAGGATGGCAGAATTCAAGAAGATGACGAAAATGCCCAAACTGCTGATATGTTTATTTGCTGTGTCTGCATTTTCCCTCGTCAGCTACAACATCGCTTGGCCGCCAATACTACCTGACAACATTCCGCATCCGTCTTGTACTGAAATGGTATCGGCGAAGTATCGCAGACGAAGCAATGCGTATCGATCAAATGATATCATGATCGGCATCGCTCTCACAGATGGAGTTGGGTACACGACCTTCACCGCGTCGGTTATAAAAGCATATCACAATATTACAGATGATGATATTCATGTTTATTCCCAGCGCAACGCAGACTACGACGAGCGAAGCTTGCATTCGTTGTACGGAAATCGCACGAAAATACTCTCCACTCAGCAATCGCAAACGACGCACGTATTGAAGATATTTGCTGAGAGTAATTACAGAATATTATTTCTTATTGACAGCGAAATGATATTCATGCCGGATTGGAAAGACTTCCTGACCGAACACCTGATCCTAAACAAGCGCCCGTTTCTGTCCGTATATCATTCCGCCACGCTTCACGGTTTCGAAAAGGATTGTGAACTTTTGCACGGAGAAGTTTGCGCTGGGGCCATCTCTGGCCAAATCGGCGTGGCTTTCAGGAAAGATTTTGCGAAAAAGATCCTCTCGAGTTACCCGAACTTCGTTTCTCGAAATGAATGGAATGCAATTCTGGAGAAAGAGAATATTACTGGTATTTATCCTGTTAAGTCAATGGCGATTAAAATCGGACAGACGAATCAAGACGAAGAGTTTTGCGGAGACAACGAAGTTCCGTACGGCTTCCCACTGTGTGATCTGCCGTGTTGGATTCGTAACGGCATAGAATTTTACTTTGATCAATGCACCAGTCCAAAAGAAAGGTATTGGCCGAACCACTCCCTCATGAAAGCAAGCATTCAGAGACGCAAGTGGACTAGACCGGTCGTTGTTTATGCTTTTTACGGAAATAAGTCGAAATACGTGAACGGCGGTTTAGTGAACGCAAAGCGACTGTTTACAATATATCCAGGGTGGAAAATATGGATGTACGTCGACAACACTGTTTCTTACGATGTCGCAAGGGAACTTTGTTCCTATAACGTTCGATTTTTGAATATGACCGGGTCAAACATAAAAAATAAGATGTCTTAGAGATTTCTTATCGCCTCAGAACCAGTTAAGTACTTTACGATCCTGGACATTGATTACCGCATGCTCGCGAGAGGACGCGAAGCCACCGAAGATTGGTTGAAATCGGGAAGAACTTTTCACATAATGAGAGATCACCCGAACCATTCAAAGTACCCTTTCAATGGTCAAATGTGGGGAGGTTACGGTAATTCTATTCCGAATATGAAACAACTTATTGCAGACTTCAGAGGAAACGACAATTATTTGGTAGACATTCATTTTTTAACCAGGAAAGTTTGGCCTATCGTAAGACAATCAGTCTGGGTGCATGACGCATATTCATTGCACATATTCGGAGAAGATCACCCCTTCCCCACCAAGCGAAAAGGCGGCGAGTTTGTAGGGAACGTGGATTTCAATTGAGTGATATTCAAAGGGATATTAAAAAAGTTGGGTTCCGGTATCTAGAAACGGATTCTCAATGACTTATATTTTTCCAAGATGCAATATAAATATCCTGTATAGGCCGAAACAATAGGCCTATATGACGTTTGTCCAAATATGCGATCTATTTGGGCTGAAAACACGATAATCGCTCGCCGGTTTTGTTGTCCAGTCATAGTTATTCTGCGGATATTTTATAGTTGATTGTCGAAACCTAACAAACTTCATCTCACACTCATACACGCACTCAAATATGAGAAAACGATTTCTCAGATGTGCAATTTTCTCTTCCTAATGAGCTATGTCCCGTTTCTAATGATCCCCTTTATCGGGGACGTGCAAACTACGACCCGTGGATCGGACCCGACCCGTGACGGGATTTTGAGCGGCCCGCAGACAGTTTCCGATCTTACATGATAACGTGGTCTGCGACTGTGAACAGTAACAAGACAGAGTTGCGTTCCAATCTGACTGATATTCACGTCCAGTCTTTACTCAGGGTTTCTACGTCCGACATTCAGCCGGAGTTCAAAGAACTTGTTGACAACTTTGATCGAACACAGATGTCTCATGGCCTTCAGCGGCTATTGAAGTACATTACGTATAATATATTCATTGAATTGTTTTTTCCACATGAAATATACGATTTACTACTTGTATATGTGGATAAATATGCGATCAATGCATCGATTCAGGAATCCGTCGCGCCAAGTATCAGGCCCGCCGACTGGAGAAGTTGCCCACCCCTGCCTTATATTCTCAGATTGCACAGTGTCGTTGGTGGGTTGTTAATTGGTATAGGAAACTTACCTCGGTGCCTGTTTTATTCAACGATTGTGGTGAACTTGTGGATTCAGTGAAAAGCTAAGTTCGGCCGCTTGAAAGCAATCACTAACGACACCCTGCGTCAGAGAGCTGCTTGATATCATTGCGGTATATACTGTCCTTTAGTCTTATTGGTATATTGGTGCGACTGTAAGACAACTTCGCGACCCCTTGAAATTTCGTCGCATACACAAAAGCAAACCCTTTGCTTCTTTATACTTCTCACAGGGCTTCTCAAGCATTTAGTGTATAACATTAGTACGATTGCACTACGATTGCGTCAAGGATGCAAACGATTCAACACGGTCCGAATTCAACTTCGATGAGAATCATGCCAATCGTATTCGATGGATTTCCATGATCTTTTTATCGGGTACTACGGGCAGTTTCGTATCGAATGTTGACTGAATCGATATCAACTATCGATCCTCACCTTTAAAAGTTCAAAAAGGTTTTTATTTATTTTTCAATTTTGAAAGACGTTTGCTTCGACAGGTTTCATTGACAAAAGTCAAAAACGTAGCATTGTTCTATTGCGATAGCGCGAGTGATTGCCAGATCTACTGTAAACACTGGAAATACATACTGGTATTGCTATCCTTCAATATGATTAAGCCAGGCTACCTTCTCGTCGCTACCGCCTGTATTATATTGGTATAATGTTTGTTTACATTCCGTAATATATCATGGGTATATAGATCTCTACCGAACTGATATAACATAGTCAATTCAATTCATAGTTCTAAGCGGAGTTATGCAGACTGCTGGAAACACGGACTACATGTAATAATCTAAAGCAGAGGTCTCAAACTCAAATGTGCTCGCGGGCCAATTTCTTAGTTTTGATGACGCCGCGGGCCGCACCACCAATGATAGGGATATTCAACGCAGAATTTCCAAGTATGCCTTGTTTGATGGAAGCTTGAAGACAGGCATTCCACAAACTTCATGAAAATGTAATTTACTATTGTGTTATTCACGCTTGACACGGAAAAAATCATATTTTCAAATATTTGAATAAAACTGTTTTTATGCCGGGCATTATTTGTTCAAATATTGAGTTACAGACATCATGCGAGAGGACGAATCATGATCATGACATCGCCAAACTGTCGGGTTATGATATTGCAGCTAGTGGACCTTTGACGTGCCACAATTATATGTAGAATATAAAATCTATACCGAAGATTGATCTGATAGCAGAGCGTTTGAGCGGTGTAGCCTAATCCGGGTTATGATATAGTCGTGATAAGTAGGCTATTGTTACTTTGTCATTGCCGAAGTCAAATTAAATCAGCGTCATATTTTGCCTTCGATTATTATTGGAACATATCAATAACAACTTGAATATAACCATTATTGAGCCATAGTAATAGCAATGTTTCTTAATTTTAGCGATCGTACCCCTCGTGCTTCCAATAAGATTTCTCGTAGCACCTGATGGACATTTTCAACACAATTTCATTAGAAAGCCCATACACGTAAAATCGCGCGTAGCGCGAAGACAATTTTCCAGTTGAATAAATTGGTCAAGAAAATATTCCACAGCATAAACTGGACTAATTCCACAATGCATCTCGTACCTCATGATGTGGTGCTCCGTACCCCGAAGGGGTCTGCGGACCCTGTTTAAGAACTCATGGAATAGAAATGTCCAATCGCCGATGAATTAATTGGTGTTACAGCTGTGGATCGTCGCCACCAATAATAACAAGGATAAAGAGAGCGGACAACACCCAGCATGTAACCATCTATATGCGTCGCGGCGGTCACATAATGCGACTGGTTGCCATGCTGTCCGGATTAGATAGCTATACGCAAAGCAAGCTATATATACCCTACGACGTTTTGATATATTACTATTCCCCATGACAGTTTCATAGATTGTTGCATCCTTAGAATTGCCAAGTCACCGTTCCGAGTCGCAAGTCCTTCTCCGATTTTAACGTTTGATTCGACTCATCTCGAGTAATTTTTATTTAATCACCCAGTCAATCCGAAATCGAGTAATTTTACGATAGATCGCACAAAATCAATTCACAATTTCCAGTCACGAATCATCAACGGATCATGTTTTATCATTATAAACTAGAAATGGGACGTAGTAGCTGATCTTCTACCGCATGGTAGCTTTTAAAAGTGATGTGATAGTGTAGTTTGTTGAGATTTCAGTGTTTTCAAAGCAGTTTTAGGGTGAACTTCAAGTTCTTATATCTAAGAAGATATGTGGCATTGGAATATATTGTCGAATACTTTGCTCTGGCGGGCCGCGTGTTTGAGACCTCTGATCTAAAGGTTCTACAGTGGCGTTTATGTGTATTGCGTATTCAGGAAATATTGATACGTGACTAGGAGGCGTCCGCGGCATACTGAGCTGCGTATAGTAATAAAATTGTCTAACCCGGATTCTGTGCAAAACGCATAGCACTCAGTTGCAACTGGTCGAAAATCGAATTTCGTATTTATTATTAAATATCAATAAACAGATCAGACGACTTAGACCATTGTCGTGAGTAGGGATGGGAATATGGCAAAGTTAAACAGATCGAGGATTCGATCCCGAATCTAGTATTAGCTTCGAGTCGAGTCGAATATTTGAGTATCACGCTTTATGTCATAAAAATAGTCTGGGTGATGCGGAAAGTTCAAATATGTTCCTTTGATGCGACAACACAGGACAGAATGCCAGTTATACATCACATGACCTTCTTCATCTGATGACAGTTGCAGCACAAAAACCACACAAAAATCGAAGCCCACAAATTGTGGGAGGAGTCATGCATTGCATTTCCTTGGATTGATACTGTACATGAGTTCAGGATAATGTATTGCATAACCCAATAGATCGCATCTTTAAGCGCTTTACATTGAATCGGATATCGTGGTTACAAAGGTTTGGATTCCGTATTAGGGAATTTCCAAGTATGGCAAATTATATATTAACTACCTTACACTGTGACATTACAGTTGATTAACTCACAATTCCTAATTTTAAATATATATGAAGAAAGATAAGTGAATACGACAAATCAACCGCGGCGCTTCGCCTAAAGGTTCAATAACCGAGAAAAGATTTCTTGGTAAACCTATTACGCGTCACTTTGTACCATAAAATTAATCGATAATCTCTTCCAATGATTAGAGTCTATTTGCGGATTATTGCACCCGCTCTCTATATCCTTGGTTTCAGAATCGGTGCGATGACACGTCATATTTGAAGTGACAGTTCCTGTCATTTTCGCACAATCAGTTTAATTTCATCTTAATTCGATTGTTTTGATTAAGCCTTTCGAAGGATATTAAAATGATAAAGGTGATATTAAAGGGCGGATTTGATATGGATTCTACATTTGATGCATTATTGTCAGCGATGGAAATTTGCTAGCGCGAACAATTCAATTATAAGCACGAGTAAGTAAATAGAACGTATATACTGTAGCATGAGATGTACGATGTGTGAGACGTTATAGGTGGTATGCTGAATGCTGACCCCGTCTGTCCATATTAAATGGTTCCAATATGCAGCAAGCGTGCTTAATGCGATTGGCTACTTAGGATTACACTTTCAACATCGTGTTACAACTTCGTAGCATAATATAGGCCTATATTTCATTCTTCGATCATTTTATTAGCAGTGTAATATTTCCTTGCGTGCGCATTATATCACAATTCCAAGTCCAATCACCATTACAATTATTGTTGACTGGCATAGTGGGCCTGTGTAAATTCTCTTCCTCCTATGCCTGCAAATTTTTTTAGAATTCTCCGAGATTCGGGTCGTAACTTTTGGGTTATCCCTTTTGCCGTGCAGAATTCAAGAAATCGTGATTTTACGTCAGCGATGTTACACTCCGGTGGGGTACTTTTACTGGCCCTATTGATAGTCATGTCTGCAGTGGAGCATCCAATTGCAACGTATTACAGCGGCATACGACTGAAGTGAGTACAATAACTTAACCAAGATAATTTTGTTCTATATATAGGGTGGTGCAGTCTGGAAATCTGCTTTCATGCTTGTGCTTGTGGTGTGCACTGTGCAGTTTATAGCACAGTGCTGATTAAAACCATAGAACTGCCCGATATTGTTCTTTTGTATGTGGACAACGTTACGGGATTTTGATCGTTACTTCAAATAAATATTTATATCACCCTGATAAAAGTTTACGTGGTATGTAACTATCTCACTGCCGTTAGGGCAGGCTACACTTTGAAGCATGCTCATTATCAGCATAGAATATTAGCTTATACCTAGAGAGCTATAGGCTACAAGATGTTAACAATTTCCGCGACCAAATCGCTGATAGCCTTGTTCCAGTCCGTGGGCGACCGACAATGATATATGATGTCCCTCTGATATAAGATGCCGGATTAAAACTAGGGATTTGTTCTCGCTCTAGGTGGCATTCGTTTTACGAGCACCCATTTTCCACAATCTACTGTTGCCATGCTATAATTCTGTAATAATTATCTTACTTCACAGGATGTATCGGTACAGACAGTGGAACATTAACTCGTGGGGACATTATAGATTTCGACGGAGCGTAGATACGGAAGGTAGCCATTCGCCATTGTGATAAAATTCACCATCGGTACCATTCGAATTTAGACTCGCGCTGGTATTTTTGTTATTTCCTGTCGGTGTTGCGCCACAATTAATTTGAATATTCGGCTTTCACGGATTCGTCATATGTCCATGATAATCATTTATATATTGGGGGTTTAGAGATAGGCCAGACTGCTCCATCGTGACAAATGAAGCAACCCCATTCACTTTCACGTCTTACGGTGTTGATCCCATAGTTATTCTCGTTCTAACTCCAATTCGACGCTGACATCTATATTTGATGTCAGGATTTATATTCACACTTTATCATTCGCTATAAGTCGTGGTTCAATCTCTGTTCGGTTCAGACCAAAGATATGATCAGTAAATCTAGTGGTGTAAGATTTAGAAAGTCTTATAAGTCTCTTATGCCTTTTCCTTGTCCATCGGCATATGCACAGATCATGTGCACTTTGTACCGCGTGTTGCAAGGCTAAATGCATCGGTGTAGAAACCGCAAAACATCAAGGACAAAAATAATAACGTCCTATTCCCATTCACTCACCAACCGTACACCACAGTACTATACAGCTTTGACTGCTTATATTGCACCGATGAAATTCAATAACATAACCCGAAAGAGCGATCGGTAGCTGTGATTACAGCATAACACGTTTTGATTTCTGTTTCAGAAGACGACATATCCACGCTGTTCGATGTTGAATGAGAATTTGAGGGAGATGGATGGATTGAGATTTCGAAAATCTGTTACCTAACGATCTATCTCGCTACTTACGAACGACTTTCGGCACTCCGATGGGAAGAGTATGCTTCTAATTTCAAGCGACTTTAACACTCGCAGTGTCACATATTATAAAAGCATGCCTGTCTGCAGGCCCACTTTTCCTACTGAAGCCGCCTGTTATTTTCTTAATAAACTCTGTTTTCATTTCCTCGAACCTGTAATGATTCTGATCCCCGGTTTTGCTATGGGTTTTGAATATCGCAGACGAATTCTATTCAATCCGCACCCACCACCTTACTATACACAATGCATCAGTAGTAAATTCGGAACCGCGAGGACAATATGAATACCTTGCACGCGGATGAGGCAAGTAACTTGTCTCGACTAGGACTGAGCAGAATTGAGTACCTGACTAATTCGATTTTGAATAAAGTACTAGTACTAACTGTGCTAGTAGCGTCGTATATGGTGTAGGGCAGAGGTCTCAAACACGCGGCCCGCGAGACCATTTTTTGCGGCCCGCGACGGCATTTTGGATTTCGAAGTATATTCGACAATATGTAGATACTTTTTCAATTTGAGAACTTGAAATTCGCTCTAAAACTACTCCAGAAGCCACAAACTACTCATCAAACTTACATCCCTTTCATAAGTTACGACGCAGTGGACATTAGTGACATTAGTTTGTTTATGATGGATAAACATGACCCGTTGCTGATTCGTACTGAAAATTGTGATTTGGACATGGACGCGACCTTTTGTAGAATTACTCAAACTCGGACTCAATTGGTGATTAAATAAAAATGACTCGAGTTGAGCCGCGTCAAAAGATACAATCAGAGGAGGACTATTGTGACGCGGAACACCGTGAATTGGTACAACCGCGGACTCAACTAACTATCAAATTGGTACGGAAAATAGTAAAATATCAAAAGGTCGTAGCTTGCGTTTCGTAGCTTATTCAGATATCTAAGCAGGTCGGTATGGCAACTACTGACATTGTGTTGCCCTCTTGATGCATAATTGGTTACATCCTGTGTCATCTTGGGTATCTTTATCAATGTTATAATCGCCAAGTAGCCTAACTGTGGCGAGTATGAACTAGTTGTAGCCTAGGCTTCACAGCTGTAACACAATGGATTCTTCGGCGATNGGACATNACTATGGCACAGTAATCATTATTCAAGTTGTTATTGATCTGTTCAAATATTCGACGGTAAATCTAACGCTGATTTAATTTGTCTCTGGTAATNACATNATCNNNAGCCTAGTTATCNNGAGTATCNGGATTAGGCTGTACTGCTCCGATATCAGACCAATCTTCGTAAAATTGTAAAATTATACCTATGATTGCGTCACGTCAATTGTCCGCTATAGCTGCAAAATTACAACGTTGACAGCTTTTACGATGTCCTGATGCATTTGTACTCTCGCCAGTAACGTGCGGTGAGGTTCAGGGCTGGTGAGGCACGCCCNCCATCACCACACATAAACACGCACGCACGCACGTAACAATAGCNGCGGGTATAGAGAGCATTTTCTTTGNACACTGATAGCCGTTGCAATTCCATAGTCTACAATACATGTAGGACTGGTCGCTATTGTGCTAAATGGACAAGTTTAGACGGATAGTAATTACTATCTCTTCAAGTACCGGTATAAATTGCTCGAAGTACACGAAAATAGCATCCTGTTACAATTTTTTTAGTAAAAAAACACTAGATTTGCCGATTTTCGAAAGAAAATGCACTAAGGACACGAGGTCAAGTCAAAATACACTAGTGACCACGGACAACGACAACGCAGGCTATGCAGGTATAGCTATCACATACCACAATTAGGGTTCTAGGTATTGCAGCCGAATACAGCATAAAGGACACAAACAACGACAATGCAGCCTATGGAAGTAGCCATCACATACCACAATTTAACGTAGCTATAGATGGAAAATACATAACAGCTACATAAGTAAGGGAATGTATTGGCTCTGCACTACGTATTGGTCGTCGCTACTATACAATTCCTACAAGAATGTTGTATTACGAAATCGATAGCGCGTTTCACTGCGCTTCGATTGTCCAATTGTTAGCGAATAGTGCACGAGGCAAATTCGTTTGTGCCTCACCTGGCCATTGTTTCTCTGCGATGGCATCGTCTGTAATAAAGCCGAATATCACCTTCATTGGCGATTTTGAGGGGGTTCTGGTGCTCTGACACTGTAAATATTTGGATTTTCGAAATTTTTGAATAATAATTATGTAAATTGATGATGTTGGTTGAAAAATAGATATTCAAATTTAAATATTAATGAAAATCCTTGTAAAACACCAATAATCATCGACTCATCAAGGGTTTTCACAATTTTCACTTACTCACCCAGACGACAGGTGAGGCACTGCCTCACCTGCCTCATTGGACCGCACGTCACCGACTCTCGCATGGTGTCTACAACTAATTATTTTGACAAACTATGCCAAGTAGGCTACAGCAACAATTTTATTCAAATATCTAAAAATGTTACTTTTTCCTTGCCAGGCGTGAATTCACAATAGTAAATCACATTGTCACGATGCGTGTGGAATGTCAGTCTCCAAGGTCCCGTCAAATAAGGCCTACTTGGAAATACATTGAATTCACCTATTATTGGTGCTGCGACCCGCGCCGCCATCAAAAAGTAGGAAATTGGCCCGCGAGCACATTTGAGTTTGAGACCTCTGGTGTAGAGGGAACACAGCGAGATTGAACGGCTCAATGCATTTGGGTTGCCTCATACTTTCCATTTGACCATAGGAAACTTTACGGCCATTTTTGACTGGCTTGCCAGGCGTTAAATTCGATAAAACGGGTATAAATAGTAAGCTGCTGCTGTACTGATTACGGAAATATAAATTTTATTCCGCTCATAGT
>KE605348.1:7141-19833 GCA_000444245.1 Botryllus schlosseri
TCCAGCTCTGGCCTGAAACCGGCAAGCGAAGGATTCATTTTCGCAGCACAAGACCAATCGGTTCCTACAAAATACTATCGCAAAAGAATTCTGAAGCAAAACACGGACGGCAAATGCAGAATGTGCCACAACCAAAATGAAACTGTAGCACATCTCATGTCCGGCTGTGGTGCACTTGCAGCTACCGAATACACATGGAGACACAATAGGATTGGTCACTACATTCATCTTGAATTATGCAAACATTTTAACATCACCACTTCGACAAAAAATTGGTATGATTACAGCCCAGCACCAGTGACAGAAAACGAACAAGTAAAAATTCTGTGGGATGTACCAGTCATAACTGACCGCGAAATCAGGAGCAACCGCCCGGATATAATCGTCAAACTAAAAAAGAAAAGAGAATGCTTATTCATTGAACTGGCTGTCCCAGCTGATCACAACCTACTGCAAAAAGAATCAGAAAAATACTCCAAATACGCTGACCTCAAAATGGAATGTGAGAAAATGTGGCGATGCAAAATAAACATTGTACCGATAGTCATTGGTGCTACAGGGGTCGTGAGCAAAAAACTCATGAGGCATATCCAACAAATTCCGGGTAACGTTCGATTCGACATGATCCAGAAAATCACATTATTGGGCACTGTGCACATTCTTCGGAAGGCCTTGAATGCACCACTGGACTAAAATTACACTTGTGAATCACAGCATAATTTCTGTAATTTCGATTCTTCGTCTTCAATCATCTCTACCTCTGCACTGTAACCCTTGCCAATTCTTCATCCAATTCTGTATCTGACTTCTCCGTGTATTGCATAGGAATAACAATTTGAATGTAGTACTGAAATTTTGAAAATTTACTCCAATCTCGCCATCTTCCTTTGGGGGCAGGTTGCTCCCCGGATTATGTGTGTATCTACCAGTTTTACTGTGAATAAAGAATATAATAATATAACATGTTCTGAACAAAGGCCTTTTTGTAACAAATGTGTTTTTTTAAGTTATAAAATTATGCCATAATTGTGTAAATACTTTTCAAAAACATGTTGCATGAGCCTACGGACAATTACCACCCGATATATCCGACGCATATCCATATGGGATGGTTGGAACCCGCAAAATGGTTCATTCAACAGCAATAGTGCTGATATTTCGTCAAAGGAGGTATGTAGTGGTTCCCAACTTTTTTCGAATCATCGCCCCATTTTCAAGCTCGACACCGATCATCGCCCCCCTGATATTGGGAACCGAAAATTGGGCATTAAACTGTAATCACCGGCGAGTTGACTAAAAAAGGTCATTTTTTCAACTTGACTCCGATATAGCCGTTTTAACGAGCCACCTTCCCTATCGCCCTCTTCGTTATTTTCGCCCCCTATCGCCCCTTCGTTATTTTCGCCCACCTAGACCGCCAAATCGCCCCCAGACGATAATGGATTTTTAAGATAATTTCGAAGTCACCTGTCACCCTTCTCGACCTTTTACTACTCCAACTTCTATTTTTTCCACGATCCCCAACAAAACATCTCCAAACATCAATGTGTTTGTAGCCTATCAGTAGCCAATTGGCAAATGGAATGAGTTTTCACAGTAGAATATTTCATCTAAGACGGCCATTCTGTTGACGTCAGTCATGAATTTTTAGCCGTAATGAACCACAAACTGCCTCGTGATTCCGCTAAAATAAAATAAAATAAAATAAAAAATAGGTTATTAATCATTTTGCAAATTTAGAGGCTTCGCGGATTTTTTGCTGCAACTTGTGAGAAATCTCGACCTTTTACTACTCCAACTTCTATTTTTTCCACGATCCCCAACAAAACATCTCCAAACATCAATGTGTTTGTAGCCTATCAGTAGCCAATTGGCAAATGGAATGAGTTTTCACAGTAGAATATTTCATCTAAGACGGCCATTCTGTTGACGTCAGTCATGAATTTTTAGCCGTAATGAACCACAAACTGCCTCGTGATTCCGCTAAAATAAAATAAAATAAAAAATAGGTTATTAATCATTTTGCAAATTTAGAGGCTTCGCGGATTTTTTGCTGCAACTTGTGAGAAATCTCGACCTTTTACTACTCCAACTTCTATTTTTTCCACGATCCCCAACAAAACATCTCCAAACATCAATGTGTTTGTATCAGTAGCCTATTGGCAAATGGAATGAGTTTTCACAGTAGAATATTTCATCTAAGATGGCCATTCTGTTGACGTCAGTCATGAATTTTTAGCCGTAATGAACCACAAACTGCCTCGTGATTCCGCTAAAATAAAATAAAATAAAAAATAGGTTATTAATCATTTTGCAAATTTAGAGGCTTCGCGGATTTTTTACTGCAACTTGTGAGAAATAAATGCAACTTTCCACGGATTTAACTGCAACAAAAACTTGCCCTAGTTATTACATGTACAACTACCAGCTCACTCGTAGTTTCCCCGAAGGAAGAAATTCCCGTCCTATTGAATTCTATCCATCTGACCTTTTAATCTATATAGTTTTGACCAGATACCATTTTTATGTGATAGTAGGTGGCACTGTAAAACGACGATTCAACTGATCTGATACCTTGTCTGACGGGTTCGCATTCCTTAAAGTTGGTATTTTATTTTTTATTTTTAGAAATGAGCCGCCCATAGCATCCGCTTATCTGACGTTCTCCTTATAGTGATTTTCATCGGTATTTAATTTTCGTATCCGATACCCCCAGAGAATAGTTGAACGAACCGAGAGCGGTCGCGACCAGATTTGGAATCCCAGCTGATGTGTAGAAGAGAAGAAAATCGACGTTTTAGCGTTACGTTGACAGGAATGTGTTGATAAATAACTTTCCAATGAAACTGAAACCCAAACTCAGTTTTAGAGGTTTTAGATATTAACTTGTGCAGGCCGATACCGACTAATCGACACACTCAAATGGACGATAACCGATAACATAGGAGGGAGCAGGGAACCATTTCCCAAAAAATTTTATATATTAAGTGGATCTTCTTTTTGCCTTTTAATTAACGGTTGTACGAGGTATGAGGTATATAGTTCGTCATCAATACCGTTACTGTCCTTCATGCTGTCACTATGTGGTGTGAATCGCGAGAACAGTCGTAGCTCAGTGAAAAAAAAAGTAGACGGTAAGTTCCGATGTCACGTATCGCCCTTGGCGTCGTCGATTTTTTGAGATTGAGAACACGGAGCATTAACTTTCAAAACTTTTTTAAACATTTGTGATATAAAATATCGGCCGCGATATGGGATTTCATATGCCGATATCGATAATCGCGAAAGTTCCAAGTATCGGATTCGAATCGGCCTGATCCATAAACGGCCGACATCTACTCAGTTTATCATTCCTGTTCTAATCTTAGCTCTACATGCCCAACCACCTGAACAAATCCAAAATCCAAAAATCCAAAAGGCCTTAAAATGTAAACAATGTGCACTGATGTACGAACGCTGAAACATTGACTTACACAGAACATGTCGAATTTACGACCACGTCGTGACTAAATTAGTTTTGTTGTTTCAAGGTGAACCTGCCCTACACTGGATAGCTGGCTTTAAGTTGAAATTTTTCCATTTGACTTCACGCCGTACCCCGTACATTGTCATGTGGTATAGGTTTCACCGCTTCGGGGCTACTGGTAGGGCGATAACGCCATAATAACCGTATTTATTCGTGCCGAATTCGGTCGGGGAATATAAGACTTGAACAGAAATGTTGGAGGAGCAGGGAATGTGATGTTTCTGGAGTTGCAGAAAAAAATTATTTCGTGCAATTACCAGAGGTGGTCAAAGTAGTCCAGAAAGCTACTCAAGTAGAAGTAGAAGTAGCGATGAAAAAATCTGCTCAAGTACGAGTAGAAGTCGATATGTTGAAAGCAACCTAAAACAACTTGAAGTAGAAGTAGAATTTGCTGGATTTTAACTTACTCAAGTTTGTAAGTAGTTTTGGAAATGGTCATAATACGTTCGCATGGACTTTCAAAAGCTGCCAACTGAGCTATGCGGAAGGTGCAGTGAGCTTCATGTACAATGCACATTGATGAATCCCAGAATCTATACATTTCCGACAGCATTCGAGCATTCGACCGCATCATGATATGCATATGATAGTTATGCTATTGAAATTAGATACACTAATCTTTTGTTTACTCGAACATCTCGTTTTAGAAAATGTCATGACATGTTCCCTAACGCATATTATGGCCTTAAGTTTAGTCGAAGAGCAACACAGGGAAGTTGTATGGATACGATGTTACCACTTTGCGTGATTCGTATACGATGATAAAAAAGATGGCCTAACGTAAAAATGCCATATAGTGTCATTGTATTTTCGGAAAATAGAGGGCGATACTCCACTTATTGCTTTTAAACTTAAACATGTATGTTCTCCATACAAAAGAACTGAATCTAATTAGAACTCTTAGTAATCAAACTGCGAACTGATCGAGAAATAGCAATACTACATCAGAAAAGCAGAAAATGTATTTCATATTTTTTGTCGAGACAGTTTTGACGGTGGTATGCTAAAACAGATCTCACGCTCAAAAAGTCATAGCCCACTTTTCCAGATTTGGACACGTCATGGACTGCAAGATGACGATACAACGGGTATATGCTAGATTGCGAAACGGTAGTTTCAAACGCTATGGTGGGCCGCATTTACTGTGATGAATTATGTCACATGGGCGACAATGCGGTGTGAAGGGAACCACGCCACCTGCTATCTATATAATGTTCACTTTTGTGAAAACATATTTGTAACTCCATAGCTAATTTGTGTCAAGCGGACGGAAATTCTGGTATTGACTTTAATTTTTTTTAATTGAAAGTTAGAACTCCGTGAAATCAGCCCGATAATGTCCCAGTTTCTCTTTCTTATTGGAGGGTTACACTGCTTCTACTTGACAAACTGGGAATAGCGAAACGTAAGTAAGTAGATCACAAAATAAGACGACATAGGAGTAGAAATAGCGTAAATTATATGTTCTGCAGTAAGTACCAGTAGAGGAAAACTACTTGAGTACTTCGAAAAAGTAGAAGAACTTCGTTACTGACCACCTCTGGGAATTATTAACATAGCTACCGCTCCCCAATGTCAAACGCTGTTGGTTTCCTATTCAATGAACGAAGTGATTTATAAAAGTGTAAAATTTACTTTATCCTGCAGGTTATACCAGGTATATAGCAGAAGAAGAAGAATGTATAAAAGTCGTGTATCTTCGCGAACGGGCCATGCCACTTCCATTCCTTGAATTTAGAGTGCTGCAATGGATGCGAAAATACCGTCCGGACGTAATCGTAAGACACGTTAATCGTTGGGACTGGGGAGACGATGCGACAGCTGCACATCGTCTCTGTACCAAAGCAAGAGATCTGTTGAAAAGAGGCCAATAAAGGAGAGAAAAAGTAGTTGTAGAGTTGGGAAAAGGCACTCGACAAGTATTCGACTTGAAATAAATTGAATGTTGCAATGGGTGTTATGATGAAAGATATCTCCCAGTTCCAAAGTATTAGTGCTAGACCAGTGTTGCTCAAACTAGTCGCCAGCGCACCAAGGGGTGATTCTGATTTTGAAGGGGGCGGAGACGCCCAGGCGGCGATATGGGGTTGATAGGCTCAGGATAAGAGTGAAAGAGAGTTGATATTCTTTTTCGCCTGCACCATCGAGATGCTTTGACGACGGTGATGCGATACGACCTTCAGTAAGGCCATCTAGTCTGTATCCCCGTTTTTTTTTGTCTCCTCCTTCATATCCGTGAATGTTAATCCCGCTTGTTGAAATTAGCATCAAACCGTCCACTACTTTAATTGTAATTTTCGACAGAAACTCTACATTTTTGAGGTTCGCGCACAGTACCCAAACGTCAAGTTTCCACCACTCTTAGTTACGACGTGTAGGTATTACATTCGTATGACAATAAATTATTTTATGAGAGTTGCGACGGACTTGGGCAAATTTGGTAAAAATTACCGAGTAGCCGTGTTCTAGTGCTTGGATGCCAGGTCTTTATTTCCGCTTTCGAACCTAACTTTGATTTTGTAATGGTACAGTCCGCCAATATTAATTCATTCTGGCTGCCGCGCGAGACAAAATTACTGCAAAAGCCTCGATTAGCGGTGCGTCGTCAGTTCACCAAGTTTGTACAAATGCGTCGCAGCGAATAAGGGAGATATGATCCTCAGTATCCTATCAAGTTGATTTGAATTATTCCAGAAGTGAAAATAAATCACAATTTTTCCGCACTCATTCGCACCACGTTTTTCATCCGCACTGGGAGAATGGTACTATGACGTCACAAGGCTTGAAAACCCCCCATAAAAACAGTAAAAACATGTTTTAAATTAGAGTCTTGTTTTAAACATGTTTGTTTTAAATTGAATTTTGTNTTAAATGCAACCCTAATCGTAGAGCTAACGATCCGAACTTATTCCAGACTCAGCGATTTAGGCAACAACGATTACTTGATGACTTGAAATTGACTCGGAAATTTTGCTTTGAGTCACTAGTCAATCCACATTTCTGAAACGTTGAGTCAAGTCATGTCATTTTTGCAAAGTGACTCGAGTCAAGTTAAGTCACAGGAAATAGTTGACTCGAGTCATCACATCACTGATACAAACCTGTAAGTATTAGTGTCATATTTCTTTTGTTGCCATGTTCAATATATAACCTAGAGTCTACGGACCATGCTATCTCGGGATCCAGATCCTATTTGGTTGTGATATTCATGGTGTTTGTCGACTACTATGGTCATTTACATCAGGCCGAAGCACGGCACGCGTCTAAGCCTTTATAAGACATCGCTTACACGGCTGAAATGGCGTAGAGGAGCCTTGATACACCTCCATCGCTTAGGTAGGAATTCTGGAGACGATCTCAGTCGGACTCGAACCCGCAACGCACTGGTGTTGCATCTGTGGATTACACCACTACGCTATCCTGCCACTTTGGGATCCGGATCCAATCCTGGTCGATAAAATGGAATCCTGATCCAATCCGGATCCTGTTTCAGTATAAAATGTTAAAAGTCGTATCCAAGAATATCCTGCACAAGGTTGAGCATCTATTTGCCCATGTCGTTGGTATTTTTTGATTAGCCTACTCTTCGGCAATCAATTGAAGTTTGGTATTAGAGATTTTTCGAAATAGTGATGTAATGCTGAAGCCAGCTGAGTCCAAATTCATACAATACATCGAAATAATCAAACATAAATAAGTCACTTTCATGCACTACAAATTCGAAATCCTGTCCTGATCCAGATTCACATTTGCCTAACCTTTCCGTGGTTCGCACCATACCTACATATATGGTGTCCCTATAGTTACGAACGTCCTGGAAACTGCAGCGTGTTCGGAGTACGCTAAGGAAAGGTGCTGAAGGGTGGCATTGAACTTCAGACAGTACTTCCGCATTCAGAATATATAAGCAGACGGATATATTACTACAGATACGGGGATTCCTAATGACAGCTATAAAACAGTAAGCCCACTGAATAGTTAAAGATCCCATTCTTGTCGCACAGTTCCCATACAGTCGCGATGCAGAAAAAGCATTATTGTGATAGCCTATACGTCACTGACTGTTTTTCTAAATATCAACGTAAGACCTTGATAGCTTTCACACCCTATTTAACGTCCACTTGTATGAATATAACTTTATTAGTTACACGAGCTTTTGGAGCTCTGCTCCTTCATTATGATAATAAAACAGTACAATCAGTAGAGATGTGCTACTGGTCCGATGTAACAAAAGTTGCGAATGACGGGGAGTCGTTACTTGAGTGAACGAAGCAACGCAAATTGAATCACTGCATAATAGTTTACACCTTAGACCAGTGGTTCTCAACCAGGGGTCTGCGACCTCTAAATTTGCAAAATGATTGATAACCTAATTTGTAATGTTTTAAATTAGGGAAAGCACGAGACATAGTTTCGCTTCATAACTGCTACAACTTCAGGACTCATATCATCAGAATGCTCGTCTGAGATGAAATATCATATTGTGCAAACTCATTTTGCCAAATTGCCAATAGCCTACTGATACAAACATATTGCTGCTTAGAGATATTTTGTTGTTGTTTGTTGGAAAAGTTAAAAAAGTTGAAGATATAATAAATTAGGTCAATCAAGGTTACTTTTTGGATTTGAAGATATGTCAGTTTCAGCAAATTAGTGAACGATCGTTTGAAATAGAAATATCTGAAGTTCTTTTTCCTAGTCTGTCCCAAGGAAGGGATCGACACCTCGCCACAAAATCCATTTTCTCCTTTGATATACACAACCACTATTCAAGAATAACTTCGAGATGAGATGCTAGATAGAAATCACTAGGCGTAACTCACTGGGTGGTAGGCCTATATGTTCATGAAAATAGTATGTTTCTCGATTTCGGTGCCATATAATATGGTGCGATCACACCAAAAGATATTTACAGAAACGGTACGTGGTACACGTTAATATTACGTTAGCCATCACCTATATATTTGCGAGAAATACTGCTGCCAACTTTGCTTTGAATTAATAAAAGTGTTCCCAATTTCAACTTATAGTATGATGTTATTTTCCAAGAAAAACCATTTTGTTGCTCTTTATAACAAGCCTATAGTTCTTATTTGCACAAGACAGATGGCGGTCGCACGATATTTGAGCTAAATTTTAACCAAAAGTGTAGGGGGTCCGCGAGGGTCCGCGAGGGTCAAAAAGGGGTCCGCGAAGACTAAAGGGTAGCAAACCACTGCCTTAGAACCTTTGATTTGTCAAATCTTGGGTCATGCAGAGATTGCGAAGTTATTTGAACGCGAGGCGTGGTGTTCTAATGCTGTGTTGTAACATGATCTGGTCGCGCGTTGCCGACGTCACAGCTCACACATGATGCTGCTATAAATTTTCAATGTTGAAATTTTTTTTTCAAAGAACGGTCCGCGACAAAACGCTTTCTTTTTAACACCTGTCTCCAAATTTATTCTCCTTTATGCTAAATATTCACACGCTCAAAATCAATTATTTTTCGCTAAATTTTATTGTATACATGCATATTTGGCTTCTATATAGAATATACTACTGCTATTTATCGCTACGTGAAAAGGGCTTGCTTGCGCTGCAGATCGATTTAGCGTCGCTCTGTCAGGTTTCTAATCTTTGTGTCGTGCGTGAGCGACTGAGCATCACTTGAAATTGCACAAAACCACCCTAGAAAAGTCTTGGCGCAGCACTAACATTTGGCAACTGCTATATATTTTGCAAAAGTTCTCTTGCTTTGTTGCACAGAGTTTGTCGAGGCACTTCATCGTTTTGCCAATTCTCACTACGACAGTGCCTTGCGATTATGTCTGGACGTTCTTTTCGCACCCGATCAAGGAGTCTTTGCTGGAGGCCTCTTTCACCTTCGTATGATTCTTCAATATAAGCCTTCAGCAAATATTGTTCTTCGTCTGCGGTCCAATCTGCAGGATAATGTGAAGATTTAACATTTATAAACTGTCTAAAACAATGATTCCCAGTCGCTACTCTCGGAGCCGCATGCGGCTCCAAGGTACGCTCTGATTGACGTCTAAATATGCCACCCCCCTGCGCCCCCCAGACCCCATTCGCGCACTACGCATTTTGCCGTCACTTGTCGTATCCATTGGGTGTCCGTTCAGTGGGTATGGGGCTTAACGCGCGAGGCGCGAAAATGTTCCATAATTCATGAATGAATCGGCATATTGCTATCAATTTTTATGCTCTCTCTGCTCACGTAATCAGATTTAACGGTAGAGCCAATCGAGTGAGGAGTGTTGGTACAGGTAGGACCCCTAAATAATAATTGAGCATCTTCGGGCGTTCCCGTTGGTATAATGACTTTGTCACCTGGTGCTATTTCGTGAGCTCACTGCTGTCTAGTGTGCATATTTTACCATCCGAATATTCGTTTACTAGTTTGGCTTCGCGACATATTGTGCAGAGCAGACCTTTCTCACTCGAAAAAGAAAAATCTCACCTAATTTTGTAGTTTTGTCTTCCGTTTTCACATGCTCCACAACTACTCCATGTTAAACGAATCGTACTTCTTTGTTAATTTGGCATGGTGAGGGGATGGATAAAGTAACCATTCGTTTTGCCACCATTAGAAGAGGTCAATATAAACAGTGCTAAGGAGAATTAGCGAGTATTCACCTAACGTTGGTCAGTGGCCACACAGGCAAGCAGCTAGCCAAAACACTTGTAGCGACACACATGGACGCGGACGCCTATAACCGCGTGCACTATAGACGGCGAATCGTAATTTTGTGCGACCATTTGTGACGTCACAATAAATACGTGCACATGGTGACTTATATCCAGGGTTGCCATCGACATGGGCCCAAAAATAAGGACAGTCGAAAAGTTAGATTAGCATTAAAAAGCGTTTTTGTACATACGTTGTATTTATACGAGCCGTGGCACATCACATTCCAGAAACCACCTGCTCCAACAACTCCGTGTTAGTCAGGGTGACCATATTTTGGAATCGGGAAAGGAGGACACTTTTTCAAAATGTTCAAACTCAGAATACTGGAGCAAAATCCGGAAAAAATGGTAAATTTTTCACGATATTGTATGGCAGTGGTTCTCAACCGGAGGTCCGATGACCCCTGGGGGTCCACGAAGCATTTCCAGGGGGCCCGCGAATCCTCAAAATAGTTGATAACGTAATTTGTATTTTTTGTTAATTCGGAGAATCACGAGGCAGTTGCGCTTCATTAATAGTAGAACTCCAGAGCTCACATCAACAGAATGGCCTTCTGAGATGAAGTATCCTACTGTGCAGATTCATTTTAATTGCTAAATTTTCAATAGCCTACTGATACAAACATTTTGCTGTTTAGACATGTTTTGTTGGGGTTTGTGGAAAAACAAACTTGATGAGTAAGATCAATCACGGTGACTTCGAAATGTTTACAAACATCCATTTGTTCTTGTGATATAGGCCTACATAACCATTTTTTCCACAATAACTTCAAGATAAGCTGCTAGATAAAAATGACCAGGCTCGACGTTATATGTTCATTCAAAAAATTGTTTGTCAATTTTTGGTGACATATTTGTTGCGATCATACCCAAATGTGTCGTCGGAAGCGTTACGCGTTATTATTACATTCACCACCACCACCTATATTTGTGAAAATGGAATTTTGGCACTCGTTCATATCAAATCGAATGAGCGTATTTTCAAGACACGGCCACGTATTCCTAGAAATGCAGTTGCACGCTTTGAAATAATAGCAGTCAACCCCATTTCTACATGAATAGTAAGATCTTATTTTCGAGAAAAGTCATTTTGTTGCTGTTTATCACTAAGCCTGCAGTTATCATTTGCACGAGACCGATGACGATTGCACGAGAATTAGGCAAAATTTGAACTGAAACTTCGTGAAAGTCCGCAGGGTCCGTGATGGTCCGAAAGGGGTCCGCGAAGACAAAAAGGTTGAGAACCACTGTTGTATGGTAACCCTATTGTTATAGTATAGAGTGCTTCGTGGATCTCACGACGTGTCAGGTCTAGGTTTATCTTTACTCAGGACCGAAACAGCACTTCATCACCCCCCCCCAAAAAAAACATGTTGGTCTTGGGCCCTCCATGGGGTGATAAACCAAACTTCTTCACCTCGTGGTGATTAGAGGCGTCAACCAAGATGGAAAAAGGCCGGACAAAATCATTTTTTGAGCGTGGAGCAAGAACTCAAGTAACAATGCTTGTAGTCTACGTCCTGACCGAAGCAAACTTCTTTGCAGTGTTGGAATTGGGGAATATTGCTTTGAACAATTTCGATGTGCAATCGTTGGTACGGAATGATTGCTGGTGTTTGCAGTATGGAATGCCCAGATACCCTTAGCAGCAGCTGCCTTGTAGTCCGTGGTCGTTGGTGCCGATCGACTTGTGAACAAAATTTCATCGACTGGTTCGAATTAATCATTATGACACATTTCTTGTGTTTTGGGGTATAAATATGAGTTGAAATAGCGGTATTTCCTATGGCCTCCAACTCCAGGTTAATGTCACAATTGTAGATATTGCAATGTGCGAAACACTCGCCCTTCAATCTTCGTTAGATACCTTTGAATTCTCTCTCATAATCGTCACGAAAAACGTTTTTACGCCTGCTCCTTAACTACCAGATTTAGCCTTATTAGTAGCTTACACTATATGTACAATATAATTTAGATAAATTTATCAATGATTTATATAGCTTTACATTTGAACTCAAGTGTCGACGCCCTTTTTCGTACGTAAAAAATGCTGCCTTCACTACAGCTTATTCTGCTTTAGACTAAACAGCAGAAACCTGGTACTACGGCATGTTTACTGTTAAACTGACGTTCGCTGCAATAGCTTGGTACAGCCGAAACTGCTACACCACTCACTGCCCTAGCTTAGCTATCGCACCACTTCGAAGTCAAATCCTATGGTGCGTACGCCACGGGAGTTCCTTTCATTTATGATGTCATAAAATCTCGATGCAAAAGCATAATTTTGGAATATTATGCAACACAGATACCAGAGGGAAATGATCGAAGTTCTATAGTTGTTGAAAATAAGACAAAATAAGGACGCAAGTCGAAAATAAGGACATTTCTTAGAAATAAGGACAGTTGAGTTTTCTAAGACGTGGCCCTTCAAAATAAGGACAAATCTTAGAAATAAGGACGGTATGGCAACCCTGCT
>ATSW01004447.1:0-11812 GCA_000444245.1 Botryllus schlosseri
ACTCAGTCGATCGCTGTTCAGAGTAATACTCGACATTTACAGTTTTGTTGTCTTGTCAGAAAAATACGCCTTCGCCTATCTTTTAGGTCCATTTCTAAACAGACAAATAAAGCACGCACTCGAATGTAACACCAAATAATCTTGGAAAACGAATACAAATACAGTATATACCAGAGCTGGGCAAAATGCGGCCCGCGAAACTATTCTGTGCGGTCCGCGAGAGGTTGCTTGGAATTCAAAACATAAAACTTGCTATCTGAATGAATAAAACCACAGGCTGTATCAACTCAACAGGAAATTCGTTTACCTTGAAGCCGTTCAATATTATGCCACGATTACGGTGCCCACGTACCCCACATGCGTAATCTAGATTCAAAATAAAAGCAATGCGGAATAGTATGAGTAGCAATTAAAGTCACAAGAAATCACTCTTTCCATACAGTTTAGTTCAAACCTTCTTTGTTGCCATTGTCACAGTACGCATTATACGGTATGTGTTTCAAATTGTTACGTGATACGTTTCCAAATCACTAATTCATAGAACAAGTCAATCAGTGCTCGCGATTACTATATGACTCATCATATCTATCACCCATAAAGGATTACCGGGCATGCCAAAAAACAACTACCGAAAACTGAATTTCAAAGAAGATTTAGACTTTAGACCACTAAATATTTGTATATTGGAGTGAGGGGTAAGCCCGTTCTTCAGTTTTTGCCGGCATGTCACCGAGATTGAGGACTTTAATTAATGTCGGCCTTATGACAAAAACACGAAACACTGGGTCAATGGAGGGCAAAGTTCAGAAAAACTGCAAGCTTCACTCAACCTCAAGGCTATTTAAGCTGAACACGGCTCGGTAAGGCAGCGACTAGGAAAATAAGCTTTGTGCAATTGCATATAGGCCTACATTTCGGTGCAGTGGTTCTCGAATTTGGGGGCATGAGACATCAGAATTCGGCGCGAAGCTCAAGTTTATTGAAAAGTTTTTTCGCGCTCAGCGCGATTTACCCTCAGCTTACAGTTGTTCCTCTGTATGTTGTCCGACTTTGATATTTCATATCTCACTCGTCATCTGTCAAAAACTTCCATGCCATCAAACTCTCCGCAGGGATTGCTCGCATTCTGGTTGCACTTTTTATTATTTTGTGTGATATCATGATAAGGAGGCGCGTAATTTTTCACTATCATGAAGGGATGTGTGCCTAAACTAGTTTGAGAACCACTGTGATATAGTCCTAATGGAAGAACGTGGATAGGGGTTTGAAGAGAGTTAAAAATGTTTCATGTTCAACATTTGTTTCGAATCATGACGGCAAATAAATATATTTTAAATAACCGTCACTTTCTCATTACCCGACATGAACACATTCACGGAGCAGCATTTATTAACAATGTAATTTAGAAATAAAATTAAAAATTAAAATACGCTGGAGAATATCGCTAAAAATTTTCACTCGGCCCGCCAACGTATTTTCTACTTCTCATTTGGCCCGCGGAGGAAAATAATTGCCCAACCCTGGTATACACGGTATCAGGATTCATCGACAATCACATAAGTGGAGGTCAATTGTTGTTGCTTTGCGCCATAGTGAGAAACCGGTATATGCAAGTTACATGGAGAATATTATTGTTACAGAAAACTATAATTCAAATATCAGTGGACGCACTCCCAATCTCGCTCATGACTTAACAGCATCTCTGCATATGCAGAAACACGATCGCGATATAATAGTAATGAACCAGCATTAATATATCTCTCGTATTACTCATAACGCGTACACATGAGGTATATCGTCCTTGAAGCCGGCCATAATCTTAATTTTGCAAATTCCATTGTTAGCAAATAAAGGTGTTGAGTAGAACCCTGTGATCCAACATAATGTAATATATTATTGTATAGGCCCGACAATTGAGTATTCAAGCAATAAACAAGGGTATGGAATTTCAATCATTTAAATGGTCCGGCCCGCGACGTACTTTGAGTTTGACACCCTTGGCATATATGTCTTTTGGTGTATCGTGGCACGGTATTGACTCGCACCTAAACGCTTATTTATTTAAATAGGTTCCTTGTGGTACAGAATTTGAATATTGCAACGAACAACACATTCATATTCGCAATTTATTCACTATAAGCTTTTCAACTGACCCTCGTCGGTAGTGGCCGTCAGTATAATACGGAGATTGCAATTCGAAATCTATAAAGATGAAATAGGTAGTGTGACGTAAGAATGGTATAACAACAACAACAACGAGAGAAATCACAAAACGAGAGCGTTAAGCAACAATGCAATTAGTGCAATACAAATAACCAATAATATATAGCCAGAGACGCAACACTAATGACATATACGGAGAGAATAGAGTCGGTCCTTTTGCCGACAAAGAATCGGTTGCTCGAGTTTTATTATAGTCGACTCGAGCACCTTTAAATGGAACAGACTACGTCCACGAGCAAGAATTGAAAATCTGCCATCTTTATACGATTTTGCACACTCTGGATGCGTAAGAAGGTGCTGACCTATTGCAGAGTTACATGCCATGGTCTGGTCATAGTCGCGCAAGAAAGGGTTATTTGTCTGCGATTGACTGTCTGAAATAGCATTGACGTCAGGTTTTCTAATCTACTTGGGCACATGTTGGTTGATTCTTTGTTGCAAACGAAGTGAAGTACGACCCACATACCGACTGTCGCAGTGGCACGTATAATTGTAAATAATACTACTCTGTTATGTGGCAGGCAGTACATCCTTCTGTGTTGCAGGAAAGAGAGATTTTGAGGTGAAAACAATCCTAGGTTGTACCCACATGAAACATTGACTAACAGACGACATGATGTGCTTCTCAAATCTACCAGAAACTTTACCAATCCATGGTAAATGTAAATATACTGGACATTTGCTGGGTCCAATGAACTTTGTGGCTCTGAAGTCAATTAGTTTTTTGTCAATGGTGGACTTAACAATGTGATCCGGGTATCCATTAGACTGGAAGATTTTCCGTATGAAATCTAATTCAAATTCAAGTTCCGACTTACTACAAATCATTAGAGCCCTGTGAACAAGCGTTCGTATGAGATTAGTTTTGCGCTTTGTCGGACAAAATGAATTCCAAGCGATATATTGGCCAGTGAAGGTGGCTTTCCGAAAGACTGACGTTAGAAACCTCTTATTGAACTTTTTTACTAGGACATCAAGGAATGCAAGGGAATTGTTATGCTCTTTTTCCATAGTAAATTTGAGCGACGGATGAAGCTGATTTAAATGGCTCAAAAATATATCACATTCCGATTCTTTGTTAAAGACCACGAAAGTGTCATCAACGTACCGAAGGTACATCAGTGGTTTATCATTGTTCCGAAATAAGTTTTGCTCGTGATAACCTACGAAAATATTAGCAAGTATAGGACCAAGAGGTGATCCCATAGCCACTCCGTCGATCTGTTTGTATATGACTTCATTGAAGCTAAATTCCACGTTACATGTTGCCATGCGCATTAGTTTGACGAACATGTCTCTCGAAAATGGCGGGGATCGCAAAGAACCACCGTATAACACATTAGCACAGATTTGTATGGTCTCTTCAACTGGGACGTTGGTAAACAGACTTGAGATGTCGTAAGAGCACATAAAAATTTGAGCAGGATCGAGCTTAGAACTTCTTATGGTATCAGCAAACGTGAAGGAGTCACGAATGCCATGGATACCATAAAGAGAACTTACTGGTTCAAGAAAGCGTNCAATCCAGTTAGCGAGTTTGTGNTATGACGANCCAACCATTGANAGTATTGGACGCAATGNCACATTAGATTTATGCGTCTTAGGTAGACCATACAAGCGCGGGCGCATNGATCCTACTGGTCTAGCTTGATCGTAGTCCGTAGATGATATTTTCCCTGCTTTCTTTAGAGTCAGAAGTAATCGCTGCATTCTTGCTTCAATCGCGCTGGTGTTGTCATTGTCAGCTGCTGGTCCAATAGCAATGAACTTTGATGCGTCGTTCAGAATGCTCTCCATCTTGCCAATGTAATCAGATTTGTTCNTAATGACAATCCCGGAACCTTTGTCAGGCTTGGTGATGTGAATCGATTTGTTCGACTTCAGGGATCTTATGGTCTTGTAGCAATCCTTAGACATAATAAAGTCACTCTTATCAATCGGNGTAATGNCACAGAAGCCATGGGCTAGGCTACTCAACTTTACTTTGAGAGCTGCCACTTTCTCAGCATGCTNTTTCGCCCGCATTTCGTCATCAAACTTCCGTTCATGATGATATAATTGTCCCAGCAGTACTTCAAATTCAGCAAANACNTGGTCGTGTTTAATATTAGTGGGTGGAACACTGAAGTCAAGTCCAAGTGATAAAGCAAATTCTTCATCATCACTCAATATATGGTCGGATAAATTAGTGATCACGTTCTTTCCGGAGATAGTTTTGTTGCCATACCGAGTTTTGATTAACAGATTGATGTTTCTATCATTCTTCGAGGTAATATCTCGTTCTTTGCGCTCGTCGATGCGAGTGTGCAAAATCGTATAAAGATAGCAGATTTTCAATTCTTGCTCGTGGACGTAGTCTGTTCCATTTAAAGGTGCTCGAGTCGACTATAATAAAACTCGAGCAACCGATTCTTTGTCGGCAAAAGGACCGACTCTATTCTCTCCGTGTATGTCATTAGTGTTGCGTCTCTGGCTATATATTATAGCCAATTTGTATTGCAATAATTGCATCGTTGCTTAACGCTCTCGTTTTGTGATTTCTCTCGTTGTTGTTGTTGTTATACCATTCTTACGTCACACTACCTATTTCATCTTTATAGATTTCGAATTGCAATCTCCGTATTATACTGACGGCCACTACCGACGAGGGTCAGTTGAAAAGCTTATAGTGAATAAATTGCGAATATGAATGTGTTGTTCGTTGCTTATTTATTTACACAATTATGGCATAATTTTACAACCTCAAAAAACAGAATTTAGTTTTTTTTAAAGTCTTTATTTAAAACGCTTGTTTCAAACAAAGTGTTACAAACAACCATTTGTTTCAAATGCAACCCTACTAGAAATTATGTATGCTTTTTTTCTTGAGGGGGAGACGTATGCATTTCAAAATCAGGTTATATAGAATGAATTTTCAGGTTAATTAGATCTCTCGATAATACTCTATAACTTATGTTGGTTTACGACAGGGCGGGCAACAGACGGCCCGCTGGCCGGATCCGGCCCGCGGACAGTTTTCCGTCTTACATGATAATGTGGCCCGCAGCCCCAGTATTCAGAGATTCCCCACTACTTGCGTAAACGTCAAATTTTAGTGACTGTATGTTATTATACACATGTATGCGCACTGCACAGTGAGCGAGGGTGGTGCTTACTCGTAAGTTAGTCGAAGCGAGAAGACTTGCATTATCGGCATTTACGATGTGCTCAACCCTAATGTCATTTGTGGTAATCATGGTGTTTGTCGACTACAATTGTTATTTACACTGGGCCGATATTTCATATTTTTGATTCTGTAACCGTCGACTTGTAGCACGGCACACTTCTAGGCTTATGTAAGACATCGCTTATGCCAGGGGTCGCCAACTCGTAACGGGTCGCGGGCCACTTTCAAATCTCGTGGAGGGCCGCATGAATTCAATATCGAGATAAAATAGGCCACACAGTTGAACAACCACGCTATATCTCGTCACCTACTAAACCAGGGTGGCCAACCTACGGCCGTAGAAGGGAAATTTGTGCGGCTGTGGACAAGTAAATCAATTAGAACCGTATGTGTTGACGGTCGACGACATGCAATTTGAATTTACCAATTGAGTCTCGATTTTTTTGAGATATCCTAATTAATCTAAAATTTTCCTGGCGCTGGGCGCGATTCAATGTGGCTTAGTTTATCGATTTTAATATAGTGGCGTCCTTTGCAATCATAGCCCCTTAGTACCGACGTGAACAGCAGAGGAAAATGATGCGCCTCATATAGAAGTACCAACTCGCAGTCTTGTACTCCTCACTATACGGACAATCTTGATGGTAGGTCAAGAAATAACAGCATGCAACAAAGTGACTAATTACAATTGGCCCAACCGAAGATGCATCATCATTTATATCTATTCCTAAATTTTCGATAAACACACCCTCCTTCAAATCTAAAGTTGAATCTGATGACATGGGATGAGAAATAAAATGAAAAACACTATTATTTATGACGAAATTCATAGATGAATCAAAAAATATTTTCGCGCTTCGCGCGATTATGTACGGTCCATAACATGACCAGTAGGGCTGTTCAAAAATTAATTTTTTTTCCGGATTTCAGCCGTTCACCGATTAAATTGCCAGGTTACCGTAAAAAACTCTGCACATCAAATTTAGTTTAATTCTAACAAGTGTAGGACTCCGCAGATCCAATTAAAATTTTTACTTTATAAGGGAAAATTGAAAAATAAAATTTTTACAATTTTTCTGGCAACCCTATGAAATTGTTGAGCTGTCTTCAAAGACGATGCAAAACAAATTTGAGTCAATTCCAACCAGTAGAAGCGGAGTTATGTGAGTTTTTCGTTGATAATCCTCGGATTATCCACCAATCAAGGATAATCGGAGAATTATCAACGAAAAACTCACATAACTCCGGGCGAATAACGCTTCGATTCAGCAATCCGGCCCGCCAAGTATTTAATTTTCCTATATCCGGCCCGCCGACTGGAGACGTTGCCCGCCCCTGGTTTACGACATACTTTTTGAGTCCCATTCGAGCTCGCTTCCCACCCTATTGGAAAATTTAGGATGCGGCAGTTGTGGCCCTGGCAAGAATGCAAATCATTGGGTGCGATGAATTGACCTCAATAAAAATCGGCAATTGGTACATTATGACGTAACAAGCAAATGACGCATCTTTTTTAGAGGGAGTTTGTTATCTCATTAGACCTTTTCAGCGCAATCCATATATTGTCTTCCAATATAGCTTCTAAGATGCACAATGGATGTAATCGTGAGTAATCGTGATTACTTTTCCAATGTAATCGTAATCGTAATCGACTACTTCCTGAATTTGCTGTAATCGTAATCGTAATCGCGTCATTCAGAAGTAATCGTAATCGATTACATTTATGAAGTAATCACCCCATGTCTACCCCCAATACGAAAGATAGCCTAAGGTATTTCGGGGCTGTTTCACGTAGTGCCAACATTTAATTTTCATAAAAGTCATGTAGTACCCAAAATTTTCGTTGCGCTTCGCGCACAATGGATTTGGTCTGTCAAATATGTTTCAACGGAAGTATCGCTGAATATAATTTAGATGCCGGGTTGCGTGGTTCCGTTCACACCGCATTGTTGCCTATACCAAATATTTCATCACAGTAAGTATGGCCCCCTATAACGTTTGAAACTATCGTTTCGCAATCTAGCAATAACCTATTATAACTAGCAGCCCATGGCGTGTCCTAATCTGGAAAACTGGACTTTGACTTTTTTACCGTTAGACCTATTTTAGCAGACCACCGTTGAAACTTTCTGGACAAAAGACATGAAATATATTTTCCGCATTTTAGAAGCATAATTTGTATTTTTCTTTCAATTACGAGTATTATACGTTGAGTTCTAATCATAGTTTCAGTTTTTTTTTGTCTGGAAAACATACATGTTGAAGTATAAAAGCAAGTATAGTCATGCCTTATATTTTCCGAAAATAAAGCTATACTCTATATGGCAATTTCACAATCTGCCATATTTTTAATTTAACACTTGAGCAATTAGTATAGGTTAAGACGTATCTGACACAGCTTCTCCGTATTGCTTTTCGACTGAATTAGGGGCCTTATATTATGGGGGAGGGCGCCATGCCATATTCTCCAAAACGGGGTGTTTGAGTAACCAAAGAATTAGTATCGCATTCCATATCAATACTATCATTTACATCCCATAACATGGACGACTGCTTATTCTGTCAAAAATTGACACCTCCTGGGATACATCAATATGAATCAAGCTCTATACACCGTTTACGACCGTTTTCAAAACTTCCTACTTACTTGAGTAGATTTAAAGTCAGACAATTCTACTTCTACTTCAAGTAGTTATGGGCTGCTTANGNANGAAGTACTTCTACTCGTACTTGAGTANATTTTTTCGTCGCTTCTTCNACTTCTACTTGAGTAGCTTTATTGACTACTTTGAGCACCTCTGGACTCGAGTACNAGTCGAGTCAATACAAAAATTGAATCCTTTGCTTGAGCATTGNATCACGCTACAGACGGANCAATAAACTAGACTGNTTTAAAATCCATTTTTCAGATGCGTGCCNTTGAAANNTGATACTTCTTTTCGGATTGATTTGCGGGCATCAGGTTGGACATTGCACGAATAACCGTCTTGTTTTCNTATAAATATCCCATNCACTGATGAAAGGATGCACATTGCAAATACNNCGTGCATGCATTGCATTAAGCCATCGACGAATGTCTAAGTTTGAACAGNTCAAGTGTNCAAATAAGTGCGAANAATATAGCAAATATCCNATTCAGTTCTTTAAAACACATACGTTTCTTATAGTTGGTGAAGGAGGCATAACCATATTGTACACATGAGTTTGTCATATTTCGTTTACNAAGTATCTGCGATATTAATATCTGCCAGATAAGATGATAATAATAACAACAACAGCAACNACAACAACAAATAAATAAGAATTTAAAACAGTTTGCGCCAATTTTTTTTATCGCGGACTNCGTGTAACTACAAATAAACACNCNGCTATTTCCGATAGAAACGTGNAGCAGGAGTGAGAAATAGGAAAATTGCGTGGCNCGCGGAATGACTTCATAATTTAGCTAACAGTCTGGTGTGTTTTAATAAAGCTNAAGGGNACNATGGGNCAAAGCCCAAAATTACTAAACTATGCATATGGTGATTTCGCACGTGAATTTAATAGACNAAATTTTGTCGGTTGGTATTTATAAGCCTTGCCATTGACGTTCGAGATCTTATGAGATCATGGATTTGCATAAGCCTAGTGGCGGAGTGTGNAATGATTTGGAAAGGTGCCTTACTTGACGACTCACGGGGCGGAAATAAGCACTGCTTTCGCGCATTTCGAAATTATTCCCGTAACACTNTGATTCGCTTACTGCAGTTTACAACGTTATANTTTGGTCGGGGAGCATTTTGAAGCTAGAGTAGNATAGGCGCAGTATTTTTAGTTCAAATCTGAGGANNAGGTCATATTAACCNTTCTCATGGTTACGATAATGCAGTGTGATTTGATATCGACTGAACTTTTTTCTATATTTATTTCTTATTTACAATTTCATTNAATTTCCGAATTTTTGCGAATTCGGTAATTCTAATTCTAATCTAATTTGGAAAAAACTNTGTAGCTCTAATTCTAATTCTNATCTAATTCGGAANAGCTNGAAATTTTCTAGTTGTCCAAGTCTGCCTGAAAGTGCTGACTTACATCCCACGCTATGCTGGAAATCTAATCAATTCATCTTTTTCCACCCACTGTGNATGCCATGTTATCTTAAGTCAGAGATCATCAACACGCNGCCCACGATCTGATTTCAGATTCCTGAAGAACGTTAAGNAAAGTACTTTGAGATGTTGAAATTGATTTCTGCTTCAATGCATTGTTTTTGCTGTTGTTGTTTCACAATAAGCTTTTCTCCTGTTCTGATCATGATATTTTTNCTGTATTTGNATATTTTAAATATAATATTGCTTTTTTGTCGGTACTATGCNTGTCGACCGCATTAGAGACCACAGCGTTTTACCGACGTAACGTTTTGAAGACATGGCTGCTAAAGTGTGTGGCCTATTTTTATCTCAATAGTGCAGTCTTGTGGCCCGCAGACTCTACGNAATTTGGAAAGTGGCCCGGGACCCGCTTTGAGTTGATGAACCCTGCCTCAAGTNAATATGGTCTGCTCCATCCATTGCCCATCTATGTCGTACAACTGCNGCTTATCTGGANGNTATAATAGGTATATTTTTAAATCCGGGTGTTCGAGTAAACAGAGGATTAGATCGCATTCCCATATCAATGCTNTNATTTTCATCCCACGATGNGGAGGANTGCNTAATTGCTTATGCTGTCGAAAATTTATACCTACTGAAATGNATCAATNTGAATCAAGCTCTCCAGTCTCNATCTTTCGCATCGCTCAAATTTCTGNTTTTGACAGTCCACGTGAACGAATCACGATTCTTTTCACAAATACTTACTTACATGAGTAGATTTAAACNAAGTCANTCCTGCTTCTACTTCAAGTAGTTTTAGGCTGCTTTTAAATGAATTACTTCTACTCGTACTTGAATAGATTTCCTGACTACTTTGACCATCTCTGTCCACAATATATAAACATTGTAAATATAAATACTTCTGCACATAAAAAGAACAAATCTATCTAACGCANTCGCGAATTGTTTTTTGGAGCATAGCACTAAAACTAGTAAGTTTGCTCGTATTGCCAATTTAAAATCATACTTGTTGTCCGAATTGAGTCATTGACGTTTCACTTTCTGTAATTTTTATCAATCATTGTTACCTTTCCAAANGCATGNGACGTGGGGTCGGGCTATCACGTCATCAATAAAATAAAAATTACTTATCATTATCGTGTTGAAATATATTAAGATAAATTTAATCCAGTATCCAGAGAAATTTGATTTTTAGTACGCATTNTATGTATATTTCTACGTTCCTTGATGCTTTCCCGGACCTTACAAAACGGTGTTGTGTGCCGCATATGCGGCACGCGGCCGTAGTTTGCCCACCCCTGGCTCAGACGAACACATTCAGAGTTATGATGTTTTCGCAGAATGAATATGGCTGAGTGCTTTTCTATTATGCATCTATTGCCATCCCAGCATATGTTACTATCAATGTTTAGACAATTACCGAGGAACGAGGGATGAATAATTTTAGTTTGCGCTGTAGGATTTAGAATCGCTTCATACTTTGTGATTATGCCGATAGAAGCTCGAAAGTTGAACCAAAGCGTCTACCAACTGCGTGGTCTGTGACGGCCTGCTGACGATGCACTTTAACCATATTTAGAAATTCACTAGCTCACTTATACCCTGTGACACTGCTTCTTTTGTTGACAGCAGCATCAATAGCTGTATTTCCCATTTTAATTACTACTGAATTTCGTCCTACCACATTTAATCTACAACTTTTTTTGTAATATCCTCTCGTAAGCTAGCACTGCAGCTAACGAAGTAAAGGTTTCAATGTCCGTGTATTCCATATACTGATAAATAGGCCGTAAATATTCTCTATCAGTCGCTGACTTGACAAGACCAAAGTTGTTTCCTTTGTATAGTAACATCGTATTCAATATCGCAAACTTGGTAGACTGTTTCGCCACTAATGTTTACACAGTAAATGGCAGGGATTGGGCGACCCGATATCATGTTGCAATTCCTAAGAATTACTTTTAAAATAACTTTGAATCCTATATACGTGAAAATTGAGAGGGGTATTATTCGCAGGGATTTTGGAAGTTAACAGTAAGGAATGTGGCAGGATTACACTATACGTTTTGCTTGTTGGTAATGCCTTGATTTGTATGTTTCATGCCTACTTGACTATATATCGCCGGAGCATATGGGCCTACCTTTGAAATTCATTTCAAAACAAGCAATTGCAGCACCTGTATATATGTGATAAGGATCAGAAGCCAATTGCGAGATTAATAAAGTCAACGCCATCAGTTTTTATGCTATTTAACACGTTTCAGTAAAAACTTTTAAATTATATATCACGTTCTGTATCCATACTCAATGGCTGAGACTGCCAAGGCAC
>ATSW01004454.1:0-12199 GCA_000444245.1 Botryllus schlosseri
AAAAAAAAATAAATAAGCAAAGATAAGATTCCCTACCCTAGAGTTGCCGCCCCAGGTTTTAAAGTTATTAAACCACTGGTTTCAATAGCGCGGCCAACGGCTGCACGGCCGTAGCTATTGGTGGCTATAGTGGCACAAATAATATAGGTTGCATACCCGTACCGTGACTAGATAGCGTATAGCAGTTGCGTCCACAGATGTATTGTCAATCTACTGCAAGTTCTGGTCCAACGGATTTCCACTCCAGAACTCCAACCTAGGTGGTGAAGGTGTGTCTAGGCTTCTTTCCAGCGTGGCATACGCGTGAGATGCGTCATACAACATCCCATAATGGAAATGGGATGTGGCAGCTCAGAAATCAAAATAATGAGACGATAGAATAGAAATTGCGAACCGGAGTCCGAATTAGGCGAATAATTGTCCGAATAAACCGATATTTTACCGCGTAATTTTTACTTTTGCCCCTTTCCTGAGCATTTTGGTCGAATAAAGCTGTTGCCCGGGTTATCCGGTGTCCGAATGTAGCGAAGTCCACGAATCCTGTTAATTAATAAAAGGCAACTATACGCTGCTTGCTTTTGTGTTCTGTAGAATAATGTTTTGCGCTTAACGCCTATTCAGGTCATTTTCGCCATGATAATGAATGTTGTACTGTTCACATTCTCTTGCTTCATAGTACGCTTTACGGGCGACTTCCAGTCACGCCATCTAATCACCATCTTTCTCTATCGCTGCCACGCGTCCTCGTTAGTGTCTAGTTTATTACTGCTGCCGATATTCGAAGCTCAACTTCACTTGATATATCTGGGCATACCGCACATAAGCTGCGGGGTCAACGTCGAGGAACCAAGATAAACCTCCGACACATATGTACTTGCCCAACCGGGTTCGAGCTCGCGGCCATTGGTGTCATAGCACGTGCTTTGAACACACTGTGCCACTCGCCACCCGAAACTAGACTTCGTAAATCGGATGTATTTTATGTGCTATGCAATCTAACGCCTTGAATATATGGATTGATTAACACCTCGTATATATTTTATACACAGCACTAATGGCATGCAACGAATCAGGAATCAACGAAATATGCTACAAAAACGTAACCGGAGAGTCATTTTCTGACTGCGACATCGGCTTCACTAGAAACGAAACAATGGTATGCACAAAGAATAGATGCTCTTCAGCGAATTGCGACACGAACGCCTCCTGCTCGGAGTTAAATTCAATCGAGTATCCTGGATTTCGTTGTACGTGTCATGTCGGATTTACGGGGAATGGTTCCGCATGCAATGATATTGACGAATGCGAACCGAATAATAATAATTGTACAGGGAATTTAACCTGCGTCAACGCCATTGGAAACTACTCGTGTGAATGCATTGACGGATTTACAGGAAACGTAGAGGAATGTTTGGATNTTGACGAATGCGAANAAGNAATTAATAATAACTGTACTGGAAATTTAACNTGTGTCAACGCCATCGGAAACTACTCGTGTGAATGCATTGACGGATTTACAGGAAACGTAGAGGAATGTTTGGATTTTGACGAATGCGAAGAAGGAATTAATAATAACTGTACTGGAAATTTAACTTGTGTCAACGCCATCGGAAACTACTCGTGTGAATGCATTGGCGGATTTATAGGAAACGTAGAGGAATGTTTGGATATTGACGAATGTACAGATGGAATAAAGGAGTGCGACGAAAATGCGAATTGCAGTAACACAGTTGGAAGCTATACGTGCAGCTGCACCATCGGATATATCGGCAACTTGACCCATTGTTTTCAGTTCGAATATAAATCCGAGACACTTAATGCAACAGCATGGCAGTTGATAACAAATTGGCCGACAGGGATAAGTCTCGAAATTGTTCTTTTAAACTCGACATCAATATATTCAATTGAAGCTTGCCAGGATGTTGATGGTTAGTTTTGCATTTACTTGAAAATATGATAATACTCGAATTCGGATATAATTCCAGAGGATATCAGAAAAATGAATATTACCAGTACGGAAACAATAGTGTCGAGTCTATATCCCGGAAATTTCTATTCCGTTGAAGGTCGCAGAGAGGATAACAAAATGATACTAATTGAAGATAACTTCAAGACAGGTGCATTTTATCTCATGTTTCAAATATCGTTTTTCGATGTCATAAAATGTCAGTGACATCATATTATATCAGTTGTTCCTACCATTTACTAAACTGCGAAAACTTGTGCTAAGGATTCGTGGAAGCCCAAATTTTCATTTAGTCACAAAACAATTTCTACCACTACACATCTAACTATACATTACTAGTGAGAGAAATAACCTGTGCATCAACAAAGTCCGGAAAAATGTTAAAATAAATCTTTACCCCAAACGAAAACATTATGTGAATATTTATTGCAAATCAGTGTGACTTCTGCTGTTCTCTTTCCGATTCCAGTTCTGAAATGCAAGGCTTCACCCTAAAAAGTGTTATCGTATAGTTCGGTTGTCACGCAACAGCCTATTACGGTATTTCCCTAATTACAAATGAAATTATCAATATTGGAGGTAGAATTGACATTTCAGAAGGAGGGGTTATTGATTTGGAACCCGAACCTCCACTGCGTAGGTCACTGCATACTACCTGCCGCCACAACAGTCGCAATTCGACTACTGATTGGGCCTAATCACTTTTAAGTAATGATCGTCAACACCGGTATATCTTCATAAATCATATGCAGGACCGGTACAGAACTTCATCACCCCCCCCAAAAAACGTTGATATTGGTCCCCCCCCTATAGGGTAGTCTACCAAACGTTTTGCCGCTACTTATCAGCGAGATCTGTTGTACAGCAGTTTAGTCTTTGATGGATCAGGTTATATCGCCTAAACGCGCCAGACGCGAAAGATTTCTATACGTCATGTCATGATTGAATCGGGCAATACGATCGGGAATTGGTTGTATATTGCTATCTGACAAGCGGTTTCCTTCACAATTTAATGTCCCTAATCGAAATCACGTTTCCACCATGTCATTGATACTGGTATAGGAATCTCCTGTGGGCGAAAACACTATTTCTCAAAAAACACTACTCGTTCGATTATATAAAGTAGAGACATCGAAGTGTCCATAGACATCATTGACACATGCTATTCGGATGGCATTTGTCGTGACACGGATAGCTCCCAACTATAAAATTAGCATGGTAATGAGCGGTGAATAGAATATATATATTATGCAACAGATTAGCCAGTTCAATCGTTAAATATACAACACCCTCGAAAGGCCTTGAACCCCGCGAGATTCTGATCGCTATATCTGCAGATATCTGTATGATAGGCCATATATAACCAAACTTATCTCAACAAATAGATAAGTTTCTACCAACGATTCCGGTTCATGTGGCTTCAACCAATTCGTCAATTCATGTTACGTGGGACAAACCATACAACGGAATCGCATTTTCTATCGCACTCGGTGGGGAGAATTCTGCGTCCTTGCAAGTCAAGTATGAAGCTTTATAATCATAACATTGCTTATCCCTAGCTATATATGCGCTCGTTTTTTTAACATCTTTATATCCCTAAAGCAGGGGTACTCAACAATGCGTTGATTTCCAATGCGTTCGGTTGGCGTGGATCGCAAGATTTTGCATTGGCGGCAACCTATCTTGAGTATATGATATTCATGACAGTCGCGCACGGTCAGCCGTCATCTGAATAATGTCAGAAGGCTAGCTGGTAGCATGTACTATGCGGATAGCGTGCTTCCCTATCTGATTAAATTCATAACAATTAAAGATCAACTGGAACGATAAAAATATTGTGTTACATATAGTTAATTTTGTATAGTTGGTGATCGTTTCGACCTGATCAATTGCCTATAGGTAGCTCCAATGCTGAGATTTTAACGGTATCCCTTCTGTAGGTCCTGTTTAACCACATGCAGCAAAATACTTTCACTATATTTCCTAAATCGTGTCAATTGGCGAAAACATAACTAATTAGCTACCCCGTTCACAGCTAGAACATTTGGATTCAATGCCCGGAGCCCCGGAGCCCCGGAGCCCCGGAGCCGTGCATTTTCACCGGAGCTGGAGCCGGAGCCGGAGCTCTACATAAAATTCAGCCGGACCCGGACCCGGAGCTGGAGCCCGTTATTTGAGGAGTAGCTCCGGCTCCGACATATTTCATAAGATGCTATTATATATGCATATGCAACCACATCTGCTGATTTATCATAATTGAACAGCAGGCCTGAATTTTAATGCTGTGTACAGCAATGGCATAGAGTAAAGTGCGTTCTAGTGCAACTATGATGTTATCGACAATTGACAAGTATTCATTATGACGTCACAGCCGGCACGGCGGCACCTATGTCTTCGTTGCTACATCCGATGTTACTGACGGCCGACAGACTCTAGATTACTATAGATAACTAATCTATGGGTAGATTAGTAATCTGTATAGACCAGGAATGGCCAATTTCGGCTAAAGGGGCACATGCAATTGACAAACGAGTGCGCGGTCCACTAGCCGCGCCAAGCGAGTAAAATTTTCAAAGTTTATAAATATACTAGGTCAATAATATTATTATACCGCCCGCTAGACTGAGTTTGCAAGGACACGACTATTCTGCGTCTGGCCACATCGATATCGAAGGTCTCCGATAATATGCGACAATCATTTTGTGCCTACATTTCACCCTCGACGATCTTTATGCGAGCGCAAACGCGAAAAGACTTTCTCCCGTAATTGCGAATACAGTTAGACTCAAGCGGGTGAATTAGGCGTTTTTTTCATTTTCAGTAGGGGGTAGGCTATACCAAGCAAGAAATCATGTGACAATTAAACACGCGAAGCGTGAAGAAAAATTTCACTACTATTTCCTATTCGACCCGAATCATTAAAATTATTACTCGATTCAGATTCGAGTACTCGAATCATTGTGACCAGCCCTAACCACAAGGGATGTGAGATTACAATGACGGAAATAAAAATATTGTATTGTAATGTACAACGATTTACTGAAAATATGACTGGACCCTGGCTCTGCCAATGCGTCGGAACTGATATTTTAGTCATCAACTTCCCAAGTGTCGCAGCCAGACTTGTAATTTTTGGTTGGCATTGCAAGTTCACAATCTGAGCAATTCATTTTCGATAATATTATAGGAAATTACCTCGCGGGCCACGCAAAACCTTCTCACGGGTCACATTTGACCCGCGGGTTGGCCACCCCTGATATAGACAGGTACATTCGATAATTTCAGAGCCGGAGCCGGAGCTGGAGCCGGAGCAGTGATAATAATGCGGCTCCGGAGCTGGAGCCGGAGCTAATGTATGATAGAAGAAAGCTCCGGAGCCGGAGCTGGAGCAGTTTAAATTTACGGCTGCTCCGAAGCCCTGTTCAATGCAATAAATGAAGAACAAGGAGTGATTTATTTAAGGCTACAGAGATTTCTAGATCACATATTATTTTCAAAAATCTTCGCCTGATGTGAAATTATGAAGCTAAATCTACCTCATTTTTGTTCTTCAACATCAAATCCTGCGTGCTTTCAATTCCTATTGCTGTACAGTGTACAATGTACATGCTTACTAGAAGTCACGGCTGGGAGTTGGGCATTCGCTCTCGTATAGATATGTTTTGGGTATTGCACATTGATTGAATGATTAGGTTTTGTATATTAGCGGTCTCAAAACCGAACATATTAAGTCGGTCGGCTGCGTTACTTGAAATTCGCTCTTAGCAAACACAGTGCGTATTCACACCCAAAGGATCGAAAACGTTGGTACTCAGAATTTTGTCGCGGTCATCTAAATGGCGTGCATATCTTTCTACTTTCTTACGCTCATGCATAATTTGGATTGAAATGGTGTACTCGATTTATACCCTGGTATAAGTCAGAGGTAAGTATTGGGTTCGTGTGTCATGGGTGTATAGTATATTCACACCCGTATATCCGGGGTGGTACACGAGTGGAAATACGCACTTTTTTCACCAAGTGTGTGGGATCCCCTTTGTTGCCATATATGGCTTGAGTTTTCAAATCTGCCAATTTAAATTGTATGACAACGCCAACGGTGTTGGGAGATCGTATCCGGGGCCAGATGCTTTTAGGAAACTGGCAATATTCCAAGCGACAAAATATCGGAGTGAATAGGATTTTGAACAGTTAGGTAAAATCTGAAACCTGAAACGATTTGATAAACTTGAACAAGATACAAAAAAAATTATTGTTATACGGATTGAAAATAAGTGAAAAAATAGAACATTTGATTTACGTTATGAACTGGAAGGAGATCGCCATCACCGTGTATACAACCCATACCAATCACTGACGTGTGGACCAGAAATAGTGAAAAAATAAAGTGGACGTAAGGGAGTCAATATGCGGTGTGTTCGTGGTTACGTTCAAGCTCATTAAACTGATCTGGGTAATTTGAACGCTATTAACACTAGAACCTTAGACGAGTTCGTGTTGACATCAAACTTTCCTGGGGATCGATGGAACGCGTCAGAATCATCATGCGCCAGCCGATCCGCGGAGCGAAAAAGTAGGGGACCACTGATGTATTGTATACCATCAGTGGCAGAATATTCACTCGGAATAATGAAGTATCTGTAAACACCTGTAATCATACAACCATATACAATATACAATCATATAATCATACAATCAATATACATATACAATCATACAACCACATACGCACTAAAATAATATCAGTCACGGTAATTTGACCATCATTGTAAGGAAACGTATGTGGCTAATTAATAGATACACGCGATAAGTTTAAAATCACCCATATTTCAATTGCTGCAGCACCACTGAATCTAATTTTAACGCGACTGACTTGGCGCCTGGCAATACCATGGAATTCTGCATGCACATTCTTTACTGTGCTATACCGTCTGGAAATACTATGTGTAGAACTGTACATACAGGTGAGTGATACAGTTATAATAACCATGGTGGTTGTTTTTCAGTATATGTGCCTATAGGCGCTGTAAAATTGAATAAATGTATCTGTTTTACCTTCAGTTCCATCACACCTTGAAAACGTGACGGTCTTACCAACTTTCGATTCGATAACGGCTTTATGGTCACCAGTCAAAGGTTCGCAGATATACCTTGCATCTCTTGCTGTAGTGACAAACAAAAGGATAAGATCAGGAAACAACTTCCCCCAATACAAGGTAAAGTCGACGAAGATAATCTAACACCGTCTAGCTAGAATGAGTCACATTATTTGGGTTAATTCAAGACGACACTGGCGGTCTCCAAAAGGATGTTTTAACTTCGAATTTGAACAATATTTACTTTGAGCCTGGAAGCTCATCACTTAGTTACCAACTTGATCTCTACACATCTGACTTGCAAACTCCATCAGCCGGCACCATGCTCTTTAGTAAAATATAAACTATGTCAACGATAAACATGAATTGGTCACATAATGTAAAAGTAAATTAGGCGCAGTGGCGAGAGACCCAAATGTGTGCATGTTGTGAAACATTAAAGGGGTCGTCTTTGCTTCCTAACCACGCGACCTCCATCTTGTAGTGCTTTTTTTAAGTAGTACTTGAAAAACATACGCTGAGTCGCTGATTCACTGACTTCGCTTCCTCATGATATATCAGCACAGACCCACAATGCCACTCGCAACATATGTATATCCACCATATACTGGTCGAGGTTCGGTTGTACGATTCCGGTACTGTGCATATTAAACCCATTACTGAAGTTGCAAGTAAAATGTCGTTGCTACGACGAAGCAAAGACTCCGTTTTCTATCTAATTACTTAATATATCATTATCGGAAATCACTTATTAGTAGACAGTCTTCATTTGCAATTTGCTCTCAACAGGAAACAATTGGAACAAATCTGACTTTCGACTCCCTGGAGCCTGACACGGAATACATATTCTCTATTGCTGCTGCCAACGATGCAGGCAACGGCACATATGTGGAAATACGAGTTACTAGTGGGTTCTTTATTTTTGTGACAACGTATATTAGCCTATAATGTAGTTCTAGATCAGTGGCTATCAAACTTCTCAAAGAAAGTCACAAAACCGTCCCTGGGCCTTTTTTGAATGACTCTCGGTCTCTTTTAAAATGAACACAGAACATGACGTTCGATTTTATGGTGTCAATGTGTAGCCGATTTTTTTGCGACCAGCTCGGCTATATTTGACTGCGTTTTTGAGAACGCAACTCTAATATCGGGAATCACATTCAACGGGTTCAGATTAACATTCAACCCTTGAAAACGGTGGTCTTGATCGATCCTCATATATGAAAATCAGTCTAATCTTCGGGGGACGAATCATCCAGACCCCTCTTACCCCGAGGGCTAATTTCATCACTATTCTCTATACATCAGACTAATAAACGGTATTACGCGATCCACGAACAAGCCAAAATAGTTAACAGCAAACGCAAGACTCATTAATTTGTTTCTATCAGGATAGTACGTTAAGCTCCAACAATAAATGGGTTGAAAAATAAGTATGCAGTTATTATCCTGTCGCATAGATCAAGATAATTTCAGAGTTAAGGAATCCATTTTGTCAATATTAATAATTACCATGTCGAAGCATGTTGTTATTTCGTGAAGTCACGTAATGATTGTGACTTCTCGAAAAATATTGTAATCGCTCACACGTACCAGACTAAACTAAACGAAAAATTCGATGGCTGAGCATCAATATCGAATGTCCCGGCCAACATGGAGTGATAATTTTGGGTTACGGGTTTATCGGCTGCGAACATTTTAGTAGCGCACGTCTCGTGAAGTCGCGTGTTGGACAAACCCTCATATATGTCACGGCGTGTCCTGGCGCAGAAATGGTCATCGCCGAAATGCACACCCCGAGACCAAAGTATTGCAATGGCCTCAAGCGCTGCTCTGATAATAGTGAATACAGGTAGACTTATCCAAAATCATGCGTATTTATTCGGGAGTGGGCATACGCACAATAAAATCAAGAAATGCATAACGAGACTGAAGCGCACGAAGCGCGACAAAAATTTAAAATTGACTATTTCTGCACCTTCAATACTCTATGTCGATTATTAATATGTCAGCTCACCATCGAGTGTGATTGAAAATTGATTTATATGTATTTGTTTGCTTGTTTGTTTTTGAGGTATTCATGGTGCTTGTCGCCTACTATGGTCATTTGCACCTGGACGATATTCTTCATTTTTTCCGTAACTGCCGACTTATAGCACGGCCCACTTCTATAGGCTTTTTGCAGGGTTGTAATGACTCGAGTCATGACTCGACTCGAGTCAGACTCGAGTCACGATTTTTTGGTGACTCGAATTGACTCGAGTCATTTTCTAAAATATTATAAATTACTCGACTCAACTTGTGTCTTCTTGTCATTGACTAGACTTTCACTGGGAAACTGCGAGGACGCAATGTGCTTCACGGTGGTTCAATGGTTTTTAACCTCTTTTGCGCAAAATGGAAAATGACTCGACTCGACTCGAGTCAATATTTGAATTGACTCGACTTGTACTCGAGTCATTACGCATAACTCGACCCAAGTCATTGACTCGGCATATTTTATATGACTTGAAGATAAAGAAATTCGCGAATCGTACTGGCTAGATTCACAAATATGACGAATTCTGCCGATATCGCTATTTGTCGCCACTGCTTTCGTTGCACTCGTCTTATATCAGATATGCCGCCGTAAAAACAACAGACAATGGCACATATAGTAGCAATGCATTGTACAAAATCATCCTGTGATGAAGAGGTAATAGATCCTCCATAATCAAAGTACTCCAGACTTTTCAATTATACAAGCAAACAATCGAAGCAAAGTTCAATTAGAGGCAATGAAATACATTAGATGGTCAAGTACTTGGAAGAGACTGATAAGCTCATTTGTAGATTTGAAGGCATTGATTCTTTGCATTATTGGGCGACCAGAAATAATGAGTATCCAATGCTCTTCAATGTGGTTCAAAAATGCTTGTCAATTTCTGTATAGTGCACCAGTGGAACGTGTATCAGTAGATGTGGATTTATTCTAAGGCCATGCCGCTATAACATATAGCCTATGAGGATCTCCTTTCCACTTTGGTATTTTTGAATTGTAACTCATTATTGATTTGATCTACTGTCAGTGAAAACACACAATACACTCCATCCATTTGACGTTTTGTTAGGTATGTGCATTGTGCACGTGAGTAATAATAATGAATGGCTAATGTTGTGTGATGTTTGTACAATAGGGTTGTTCAAAAACAACTTCTTATTTATTTTACTGGGTGGCTACTTAGTAAAATTATTATGTTGCATAAAAAGAACACTGAATCTGGCTTATTTTAAAAAGTAGAATCAAAGATATGAGAGGAGAAAATTTTATATTTGAAAATAAAGGGAGAGTTTTTGGTGAGAAATTATTTCACATAATATAATTAAATGCTAGTAGTAAGCCGACTAATATTCCACTCTAATAAATTCGCTTTTTCTAGTTGGAATTGAGCCTAATTTGCTATGAATCATATTTTTACACAATATAACAATATCATGAGGTGGCCGGTAAAATTCTAGAATCTCTATTTGTAGTTAATCAAAAATTTCATCTCATATAAGTAACGCTCCGGCGGCTATTTCGGGAGCTGAGCAGAAAAGCTGACCTTTTTTAGTCAACGACCTGATAATGTGAAAAAAACTGTACATCTACATAAAAATGCATCTGTTGATTCTCTATCAGCTGGAATCTAGACGTGAATTCGTTGGTTCTATATCAGATAGCATGTAGAATGAATTCGTTGATTCTCTATAACCTATAAGCTAATCAGGATTGAAAACATGAGTTGAACATGACTTCAATACTGTGACTTGGACTCGACTCGAGTCATAACACTATGACTCGGACTTGAGCCTTTAAACGGTGACTTGGACTCGGACTCGAGTCGGTGATGAATTGAAAATGACTCGACTTGACTCGAGTCAAAACCAGAAAAGCAAGATTGACTCGTGACTCGGAACAATGTGACTTGGTTACAACCCTGGCTTTTTGTAAGACACCGCTTACGCGGATGAGGTGGTGAGGAGGAGCCTAGATAAACCTCCAACACCCAGGTATAGGAATCATGAAGTCGACCTCGGTCGGACTCGAACCAGTAACCCATTGGTGTTGCAGCCGCGGATACTACCACTGCTCTATCTCGCCCCTTGTATGTGTCTTTTTTCTTGATCGTTTGAATTTTTCGGAACTCGTGTCGCGGTCCTAAAATATTGTCTCGCGAGCCCCAACAGGACCGCGGATACCAGTTACAGAACCGCTGTTTTATAAATAGTGCTAATATATATAATTTCAATAAATTTGATAATATAGCCAACCCGCACGACGTATTTCTGTTCACAGCTTCTGCGATTCCTGAGATTCTTGAGATGACATCCACGCCTTTACAATGGTGGTGGATTCTGGGAGGATTCGTTATGCTACTGTCTCTTGTAATTGGACTCATTATTGCTCATGTGCGCGTGGTAAGTGGAAACTGACATATGTGTAGCCATTGACATTGTCTTGTTCAAGTTCAATTTCCACTTTAGATCAACGTGTACAATCCTTATGCAGATTCTTACAACCGAACCTTCACTCCAACTAGACATCACCACATTAATCCATTCCGTCTACGTTAATCACCACCACCACCATCATGATCATAATAATCATCTACAATAACATCATCTCTTTGTTTTGGCTGTCAGTTTAAATGAAGTATATACATGGTTATATACCACGAAAAATCACAATATTTACCCAGCAATTCTTCACATATACAAACGCACAGTACAAATCACTAATTGATATAGCGTGTAGCAGAATACAATTAGACGTAGATCATACTCGAATTAATCGTATGACGTGCATTCCTCATGACGGAAATGGTTTAATGAAATTGTCATGTGAGTAAAAGCGAACGCTCCATTGCAATGAAGTAGAGTAGTCATGAATACTGAACCTTCCAGTAGCGGAAGATAAGTTATAGCTCACATAATGTTAGCAGCAGTGGATGCAAATTCCTTATACAATTACCCAGTCTTATTACCTATTTCATAGTGAATGTATGCCAGGGTCAGACAACTTCTTTAGTCGGCGGGCCTGATATAGAGAAATGAAGTACTTGGCAAGCCGGATTCCTGAACCGATACATTAATCGCGTATTTACCCACCTGAGAC
>ATSW01004455.1:0-10206 GCA_000444245.1 Botryllus schlosseri
TTCATACACAATTCTGATTGTGTGAAAAGATGAATTGACTTATACAAGAAACTAAGTTGGATTTTGAGGATTTTGAATAAATTGAACTCATTAGCGAATATGGACTTGGATATTTATTAAATTTCCAGTTTTAATATTTTGACGTGTTGCGAGGTTCTAGAATACGATTTGGATTCGAAGATACATATATGGTGCGGTACATCATACCCCAGGCGTGATATAGACAGGGCCGAAATAGCACTTCGTCAGCCATCCTTCAAAACATTGGTTTGGGGCCGTCCATAGGGTGATTAACCGAACTTCCGAGATGGGGGTGAGCGAAGTCGAAGGCTAAGATATCGGAATCGTCAAAATGCTGAGTAAGCTAAAAGAAAAACCTCGTTCGCGAGACGCACACGATTCCGAGTTGACAATCCTCCGCGGGGTGCATCATTTCCCTATTACGTGTGTCATTTTTGTTCCGTGGGGCACAGATTGCCAGGACAGGACTATTTGGCGCCGGCAATGAACAATGGACAATTGGATGGACATATAAAGGGTGTCGGCGAATATGCAATGGCCTTTTCGGATAAGGTTTTATCGCCACAGATGGTTTTGGCAGCACACTTCGCGGAGTCGTGTGTTGGTCAGAACTTGACATGTCTTGGAGTGTCGTGGCGCGGTAATGACTGGCGCCGAAATGCCTAATTATAAATTATGGGTATTTATGGGGGAGAGGTACGCGTATTAAAATCAAGACATGTATAGCGACATTAAATCGCGCGAAAATTTCAAGTTTGAATAATTCTCCCAAAATATTTCTATAATTCATGATTGAATCGGTCAATATGATCGGGAATTGCATATATATATTGCTATTAATTTTTATCCTCTCTCTGCTCACGTAATCAGATTTACAGGTAGAGCTGAGTGACGTGTGTTTGAAATGATAGGACCCCTCAATAATAATTAAACATCTTCGGGCGTATACCCCTTGGCAGGAACGAAACAGCACTTCGTCAAGCCCCCCCCCAACAAAACTTGGGTGTCGGGATCCCATAGGGCGATAAATCTACCCCCAATCACGTTGTTCGCTTGTTGTTTGGGAACTGCATATACATTGTTATCAATTTCTTGTCCTCTCTGCTCACGTAATCAGATTTACCGGTAGAGCTGAGTGAGGTGTCTTGGAAACTGTAGGGCCCGTTTTTATGACTCCGTAACAGGATGTTATCTCGTGACCTCCTGTCTGCTATATGAAAAAATATAGAATCGCCCAAACGTAGGCTATACTAAACTAAAAGACGCACCAGATTGCAAATTGGTATTTCTCCACTGGCATATAATTTTTCCCTGCGGGATGATATTAGTCTTGTGAGGTTCAGATTGCCTAGACAGGAACATTCGGCGCCAGTCATTTAGGCGCCTATGGACAATTGAACCTATATGCATTTTGTATATATAACGAAGTTTTCGGTTAGCATAAGGGCAGTCCTTTTCGGCCAAGGTTTTCTCGCTGCCGATCGTTCTGGCACACTTCTTGGAATCGCATGTTACATGGCCTAAAACGTTATATGTCTTGCTGCATCGTGGCGTGGTAATGGCCAACGCCGATATGCCCATTTCTATAAATCTTGCGTATTTTTTCTTGGGGGAATAGTACCCAAAAATTAAGACATTTGGCAATTTGAAATCGTTGCATAAATTTTCAAAAGATACTCTATAATTCATGCTAATTTATGAAATAATTTTGGGCCCCCTTCGAGCTCGCCCCCTCCCTCAATTGGGGGGTTTGGGGTGCTGCAGTTACGGTCCTAAGTGTAGTGTAGGTGCTGATACGCTCGCGATCGTCGACACGTATGAAAGCTATGCAGAGTTGTTGATTTGTTTTTTCGACGGCCACGGAAGATTATTATGTAAGTGCATTCTTCACTAACCAATCGTACGAGGGGTCCACCACTGTCGCCTGTACATGCGTCGACTATGCCACCCCCAGAAACGCATATTGTACCCTCTGCTATTTTTGGTACTGAGTTATATTCTTCTCCCATCTTCTTCAGCATCCTGCTACAGCTGTATAGGAACAGAAAACTTGTTAATTTATCCCACAAAACTATGTGGCCTAACTCTACTCGTTCACATACCACGGTGGTTAACGGTCTCTGTGTTAGTGAGAAAAAGTAAAATATCAATTATGTAAACTTCGAGGCTGCAGCTATCGGTGGGAGTGATATACTTTCCAACACCGGTTAGAAATTTTACCTAGCCGACGTTAAATACTGGCGTGAAATGAAAGACTGCGGGATTTTGTAGTCTGGAAATAGATCAATTATTTATGATATGCCCGAGATTGTGGTTCGAAATAGCCGATGACGGCATTCCGTATTGTACAATCGATATGTTAAATTGTAGGGGTCAATCCACAAACATTTTCAATCGATTGGCGGGAGAAAAAACAATCAGCCTATTTAGAAATTCAGAAAAGTATAAATAGCCTGTAATAGCCTATATAACAGTGGTTTTTGACCGGTGTTCCATGGGGCAATAGTGGTTCCCAGAGCCAGGCTCAGGGGTTCCCTGGAGGCCAGGAACACACTCATATATATGATTTGTGATGATACGTTTTTGTGAAATTGTGAAATTTGTGGTGGTAGGCCTACACGTCGTGTGTAGTGGCGATCGTGTGGGAGGTTGGGGCTCGATATCGAAACCCCGTCATTCTGACATGCCAATTCTATCTCCAATATTCATAAGCTTATTTAGTAATTTATAATGCAAGTTTTTGAACCTTTTCCAACTTCTTTTCACAGCTTCCGGCAGCTTGCTAAATACTCAGAAGTTATGTAGTACGTGTTCCAAGCTCTTTGAAGGAATTTTTTTCAATTTTTCATGCAACTAACTTGTTACTGTGTTTGGCATTATATGTAAATAGATCGCTTGATTATTTCACTGTCGTTTCAAATGAAGGTCCTTTCTGATTTGACATACATTCGGACTAGACCGCCGAAAATTATATTTTCACAGGGTCAATTTTTTCATACTATTGATTTTGTGGAAGTGGCCAACACTGTGTTTTACTAAAGTGCCATGGATACGGATCAATTCGAGTATCTTATACCCTAATAATTTCAAGTAACTTGTCCATAAATGCAACTTTGTAGTGCAACTTTGGTGAAAAATAAGTGCAACTTTCCACTGATTTGACTGCAACAATTAAAAACTTGCATAAGTAATTAAGGAATTGGTATCGCGCTGTCGCGTTTCGCACGAACAATACGATGCAACTTTACGAGGAGCTTCCTATAGAAAGCCTCGTATTTTTGAACTGGTATCTGAAAGGGAAAAACAGAAGTCACACTGGTTTATAAGAAATATTCACCATATTATTTTCGTTTTGTATGAAAATTAATATTTTAATGGTTTTGTTCATTTAACACTCTTGTTGAGGCAGTTCACTTTGTGCATTAGTAATCGGTATTAAAGCATTTTGTGTATAGTTAGATGTGTGTTGTCCACTATGATGGAGACGATTTATATGTTTTTATGACTCATCGTAAATTTGGGCTTCCTGCACGAACGTTGGAAGATTAGCGGTAGTGTTTCGCAAGCCAGTAAAGGTTCAGAACCAGCACTGCTACATAGACCTTGTTGCTGATCACGTATGACAATTATGCAGAAGCGTCGCCAACAGAAACATGATGATTTTTAACTGTAAGTAAAATAAATCACGTCGTGGTTTCAGTTGTGACATCACTATAACAAGACGTCTCACTGCCCGAACTTGATGTGGGATGAAAGTAATCATGAGTATTGCGTTATTCTGTTGTATGCTGTTATGCCTTAGTATTGATTTCGCTGTTGTATGTTGGCAACGCGGGGGATGTATTTCAGTGCGTACAATTCACTCACTACTTTTCACTCTTGAGAGTCATTACGCCTTGCTGTAATCTCTTCGCCGTTTTAACTCTGCCAGCGCCAACAGGTGACCTCTTCGTAGTGTGACCATATCCGGTCACGACTGCGCTGCTCAAGGTATTTGTATTGTCGATTTCGATGCGCTTGAACACTTTTTCTGTGGGGCAAAACGACGAGATGAAGCGCTGGCAATGACGGCGGGGATGAATGAACTATGCGAAAGCACAGGGAGCAGCTATGAGTACTGTCTAGCTACACTCTAGAGCAAGAGCGGGCAACTTCTACACTCGGCGGACGGGATATGGGATGGTACATGAAGTACTTGGTGGGCCGAGTTGCTAAATCGATACAGTAAACGCCTATCATCCACTTATAGGATCGATCGTATTTATTGTAAACTTTAAGTTTGAAGCATAGAGACCAAAACCAGGGATATCTAGAACTTCTAGATATCCCTGACCAAAACAGTATTCAATGAATTTATAAACGTAATGTAGCCTACTTCAATAGCTGTAGAAGTAAGACATCTGTGGTCGGCCAAAGTTGCGAACCGTTTCTTTGGACTCTGACTGCATGTAGGACAAAAAACAACAACTAAAGAATAATTAACAATCACTATTATTTGTGCCGTAAAAAAGAGGGAGAATTACATACTTTAATTTGACGTAGTAAGCAAGTAGTGAAAAATTATTGCGGCAGACTGTGGCAGCGGGCCATAATCTCATGTAAGACCGAAAACTGTCTGCGCGCCGCTAAAAATCCCTTCGTGGATCGTATGTTGCGCACCTCTGGTGAATGTATTGTACATGAACGAACGGTTTGGATTTTTTTCAAATCTACCAAGATATCAATTCATTAGGGTCGAGTCAGGGATACCTAGAACTCTGCAGACTGTGACCTCCGGCCTCATTATCATGAACGACCAGAAACTGTCTGCTGGCCGCTCAAAATCACGTTGCAGGCCGGATCCGGCCCGCAGGTCGTATGTTGCCCGTCCCTACTCTAGAGAAAAAAAATGCGAAGGTGGTCTAACTAGTCAGCATTGATAATCAAGTATAGAGGTATAAGTAACGCCGTAAATGTGCACGAAATTATTATTAGAAGTAGCTTAACAGTTAATCGGAAGACAGTACTTTGGAAATCACAGGGTGCATCTTCCCAACTCACGCAAAAGGACTACTACAATTCTTGATCCCTTATATTCAGTCACTGTGACTAATTCACACGAACTAATTCACACGCACATTACGATCATTCCACTTACAAAAGTGATATACACTATTCTAAAAACTGCTTTTAAAAATCCAAAATATAACAAGTAAGTATAGTGTTGCCTGAAAAGTAGAAGTAGAAGTGGAAGTATAGTCTAAAAAGGACAACCCCTTGAGTAAGTGGTGCAAGTATGGAAAGCTTTTGACTACTCCCTAAAAGAATAACTGCGGGCTGATGAACTCTGTATGTATGCAACCGTGTAAAAAACCTACTTGTCATTTCAGCGCATTCTTTTGCGTTGAAGTTCTTCCCCCGAGGAATTATTCCATTGCATGTGTCCATACATGGGAGACACACAGGCCTGATGTATTCATTAAAGACGACTTTCCCAAGATTAGGACCTTCCATAACTAGGTTGGTGGTGATGTTGAAATATTTACCGACCCGTACCTACAACGCAAAGTATATATACGGGTTGTCTGTGTGTCTTGCTTAAATCAAATGGTTGAAAGTATTTACTAATGCGATGTCGTTCGCGAGTCCCTTATTACTGAATTCTTTATGAATGTAAATGGCTGAAGCCAGGTAAAAAACTTCACGCCCATTCAAATCCGCCAAAGAAGAAACGTTGTGCGTACCTGAAAACGCATAAATTACAATTAAAGTCGTATAATGTTATATGGGATGTTACGGGATTTCCGAAAACACCACAGGGCCGATAAAAGGTGGTCAAAGTATAGTCAGCATCCGTGCTTACGGAGAAGTAACACCATAAACTTCCACCAGGGCTGGGGCGAACCCCTGAAAGTTCTAGTTCGTGTGACCGCGAACCCCTATGACGTCACGCCACGTCACATTGCTAATTCTAACCTTATGTTTCCGTAAGGCAATATTAATGTGCACGATGTCGATATACCTATCGACGACTCAGGCGACATTATGCCACAATATTGAAGTAAAAGCTGACTTTTTAAGCATCACCAAATGTATCAAGTGAAACATTCAAAAAGCTATAATCATCCCATAAACTCAGCATTTCCCGTCGCCTTGCCAACAACTTTGACGAGGAATTGCAAGGGACTTAAGTTATCTCCTTAACGGTCTCGGCGAGACCGGACAATGTATTCTTAAGGAGTCAGACTATTACTATATTATATTAATCAGAATGAAATATACCAATTTCTGAGACTTGCATCAGATATTACTTCAAAATTGTGTTATACAGTAGCCAACACCCCGATCTGAAGGATTTGTTTTTTACGATACAATAAACATATCAAATCAAGATTGATCCGGTACGTATGTTATAGGGATGGTGTGAACCTCTGAAAGGTTCATGTTCGTGTGAACGCGAACCTTTTTGAAAGGTTCTGTGTGAACGCGAACGTGAACCTCATGACGTCACGGGACGTCAGATTGCTAATTCCAACCCTACATTTCAGTGAAGTGATATAGCCTAGTACACGATACCTAGCGACGACTCAGGGCACATAAGGCCGCAATGGTGAAGTATATATTGATGCTTTAAACGTCGCCAAATGTATCAACTGGGACAATCAAATGATATAATAATCCCATAAAATCAATATCTTCCGTCGCTTTGCCAACAATTTCGGCGAGGGCTTGCAAGGGAATATAAGCTTGCGCCTTAACAACGGTCCAGGCCACACCGGATAATGCATTCGGCGTCTGAGTATTGCGACGGTGATATTGAGCAGAGTGTAAAACGGGTTTCTATACTTGCTACCGATATTACCCCATTAACAAGTTATACAGCAGTGACCAACACCCCAATCGCACGGATTTTGTTTCTATGATACAATAAACATATGAAGTCATGATACACCTGCTAGATTTTTTACATCAGACAACGATATCAATTCCATTGATCCGTTGAGTAGCCTAAGCATCATTCGCTGACTATTGTATTTCGCTCTTGATGCTTTGTCATTGCGGGTCAAGCGCACAGCGGAGAGTCACTAGATATTCACAAACGGAAAGCTGGATATTTCGAGCAAACTTTTGTAACGAAGCAATTAAAGTTTTTGAAATTGTCAAGGTGCATGCTCGTTTAGTGCTGATTTTTTATGCTGCCAGCGCCATGCATATAGAGTGGCCCACAGTTGAAATGCAATAGACTTCACCCAAAGATGTTATAATGAAGTGAAAACTGTAATATATGAAAAAGGTTCACAGTGCAGAACCTACCAAGGTTCGTTTGTGAACGTGAACCTCTAAATTTCGGAGGTTCATCATACACAGAACGCGAATGTGAACCTCACGTTTACACCATCCCTAGTATGTTATACTTTTGACATTAGACAACGATGCAATTAGGGATGGTATGAACCTCTGATCGGTTCAGGTTCGTATGAACGCGAACCTTTTCGAAAAGTTCTGTGTGAACGCGAACGTGAACCTCATGAAGTCACGTGACGTCATATTGATAATTCCAACCCTACATTTCTGCGAAGTGATAGTTTTAATGTACACGATACCTATAGCGACGACTCATATGTTGGCTTAAAAAGGTAAACATTTTCAGCAGCGGCCTTGTGCTGAGTTCGGCCTGACTTTTTCCTTCTTAGTAGCAGTTTGGTCGAAAGGCTGTCACGGGCCCAACGAAATCGTCTCTCGAGCCTCACTTTATCAGGGGGTGTATTATCTCCGGAAGGAATTTAAACATACAACTAGCTTAAAATCCGACAAAGAAACATACAATTGTAAAGAACTATAGTTTCATACTTAACAGTTCTACCATAAAAATATAAAAACCTTGTGAACCCAGTGTATTTTCCGATACAAACCGAAAGCCAGGTCCCCCCTAAAAATTTACAAATTCCCCCCAAGAAGGTGAATCCCCATAGTTGGGAACCACTGCATTAGACAACGATATCAATTTCCTATGTTCGATAAGCATCATTCCCTGGCTATACCTACATGTAGCGCATTTTTCTCTTGACGTTGTGAGATTGCGGGTAAATCTCATAGCAGAGAGTCACAAATATTTACAAATGGAAAGCTGGATATTTTGAGCAAACTTTTGTAACAAAGCAAGTAAAATTTTTGAGATTGTCAAGGTGCATGCTCGTTTAGTGTTTTTTTTATGCTGCCAGCGTCATGCATAGAGTGGCTCACGGTTGAAATGCAATGAATTTAAACCAAAGATGTTATAATGACGTGAAAAATTGTAATATATGAAAAAGGTGCACAGTGCAGAACTTACCAAAGGTTCGTTTGTGAAAGTTAACCTTTAAATTTCTGAGGTTCACATTTCACACACAGAACGCGAACGTGAACCTCAAGTTCACACCATCCCTAGATGCAATCTTTATATAAATTTCGTTGATGTCAATCAGTTATTGCGGTCCAAGCTCACAGCAGAGAGTCACTAATATTCACAAACGGAAAGCTGAATATTTTGAGAAAACTTCTCTGACATAGCAAATACAATTGAAAAGGCCAAGGTGCATGCTTGTTTAGTGTTGAATTTCTTTGCACGATGCCAGCGACATGCAGAGAGTGGTCCAAAGTTGAAATGGAAAGAATTTTAATCAAAATTGTTATAATGAGGTGAAAACTTGTAATTCTGAGGTTCACACATCGAACGCGAACGCAAACCTCACGTTCAGACCATCCCTAATAAAGATGCCAAAATGGCATGGCATGAATTCTGCATATAAATACTCGCGAGTTCCATTGGTGCGTCGAGTCGAAACCCGAGAATAAGTTGAGTGGCTTTTACATATAGCTATTGGGCTCGAAAGTCACGTGACTTTTCAGCATAGCAACCACCGTCTGGGGCCAAGCGCGTTTCTGGTATCATCTTCTCTGCGACAGTAATGCATTTGTATGTCGCAATTTCTGCTACTGCGCTGGTCTTTGCTGTCACATTATGTGTTTGTGTTACAGGATTGATTTTTTTTTCGTGCAGATAGTTGACAATGTATAGTATTCAATTAACATGATGGAGTATAGAGCAGTTTAAGATAGCCTATGTCAAACAAGTAATTCCAAGGTTTAGTACTTTCATCTGGACCTACTAACTATTCATCGTATGGCTGCAGCATTATTATGCTTCAAGTGTATACTTATCGACACGGAGACAGTGATCAGTCAACATCGGAGATTANTAATATTGTAACATTACCGTACCGTGTTAAATTTGATTTCAGATGGATTTGGTTAAGCTACTTTTACGATTTGCGAGTTCTTCAAAAATAATCCGAATCTGGTCAAAAGAAGTCAAAATGATTTAGACAACGACCATCCAATATCAGCAATGTATGGTGGTGATGGCAGAGAATTGGGAAATATTCAGTTCAGCCATGAGTANAATGAAAGTTTATGACGTAGAGGTTGGTAACTGCAAAATTACCTGAAAGATTGGGGAAGCGTTGGAATTGAGTTCGAATCCCACTTGACGCAAGTGGGTCGGAGGCTTATCTGGACTCCCCACTGCTTACCTAACTACATGAGCAGCGTCATGTAATCAAGCCCAGATGGCTAAGTAAAGCCGATGANGCTCNAAAATCGGCACCACTNACGAGGACGTATGGAAGCAAGCAAGAGAAGAAAGAAAGAAAAAGCTTATCAAAAAGCAAAGAGACCCTTGAACTTTAAAGCATTTATGTTGCGGTGCAAACAGACGATCATCATCATCATCATTGGTTTATTAGCAATTTTATCAGTTCAATACACCACAAAATGCGATACAATGAAAAGACAGGAAGATGTCGAAGCGACTTGGAGTAGTCTATGGAATCAGACACCCATCTTGACCTAGGCGATGTAAAGAGGAGGCATGCACACTGAATGAAAGTAAAGAAGATAGTATTTACACCTTTTCAGAGTACTATGCAATATTGCATACTTGCCGGAGTGTTATATTTTTTAAAGTAGTTTTAGGACATGTTTACGGCACTTTTGTGATGTGTGTATTGATAGATATCAAGTGTCCCTATTCTACCAAATCAAGATCATTAATAGACTTGAGCGTTTAGAAGAAAGTCTTCATTTTGAAATGAGTCGGTGATACTATAGGCTAGTACTTGCCCAGCATCACAAGTACTTTGACAAGTGCAGGGCAGCTTGTGTGAG
>ATSW01004457.1:0-10109 GCA_000444245.1 Botryllus schlosseri
CGGGCCGGACTGAGTGCATCCAATATCTCGCGAGCCGAACCAGGTCAAATTACTCCAAAATGTTATCTCAATGTTCATGCCTTTGTTTTGCAATTAATTTATTCAATATCAAGCTTACATAATATTATATGACATTATATTATGGATAATAGGGGTTCTATTCCATCAACACCTTTATTCGCAAACAACGGAATTGGAAAAATACGTTGATTGGCAGGTTGAATGCAGTTATAAACCGCTAAAACAAGGGCACTGACGACGATATTTAATTGGCATGTTTCTAAGCTCCCTTTGATTTAGTCGTATTCTGGGGTTAGCCCTGCATATCTGTTGTGTGGAATACAGGAGATTTAACTGTAAATGTAGACGATGCAATTTGGTTTATTATGATTAAATTGCGATTCGGGTTTCTCTGGAATCCGGGAACATTTCAAGTCAGAATTGATACAGCCGTGCAACCACATATATTTGAATTTTCATGTTCTCCAATATAGTCTGCATTTATCGATTTCACAATCGTTTTCGCATGTGTGATTAACCACTTTTTCGACCATTCGTCGTTTAATAACGGTATTTATCACTGAAATCTCAACATTTCTTGGAAATGTGCTGGATAGCACAAGCATTATTCAATGTAATTGGAATTGCTTCGCAGGCCGGATGAAATCGTCTGGCGGGTCGGATGTGGCCCGCGGGCCATATGTTTTACACCCCTGGTATAGTTCGAGTTGAGTCATACCACGACTGTTGCTGTATTTTTTGTCGCAATGCAGGGTGTCAGGAGTTAGTACCCCGCCAATCATGAACCTTAACAGAGCTGGTCTAGAAAGAAAGAAAAATTCAGGAACTTATCTGGTTAGAGCTAAACGTTATGATAGGCCGTTGTTTGCAATACCTCCATAACTCATGGTGCCTTTACGTATTTCAAATGGCACAGCAAAGGGTCGCGGTAGCCCTGTTAAAAACCACTGTTATAGGGCATACTTACCAATATAATCGATTGGCCTAAACATGTTTGTTTTGAGGTATTCGTGGTGCTTTTCGACTGCATTCGTCATTTACACCAGGCCAATATTCTTCGTTTTTATTCCGTAAACGCCGATTTGCAGCACGGCCCACTTCGAGGCTTTTCGTAAGACGCAGCGTACACGGATAAGATGGCGAGGAGTCGCCTATAGCCTACATGTGATCGGAAATGCAGTATGAAATGGATTTTATCCCAATACCTTTGATCTTGGATGAGTTCCCCTCTGGTTTCTTCAGCGTCACCGGGCCGGTTTTCGGAAATTCCCGACCAGTGATAGAGTCATGCTCACTGATCATTGACCCATCGGGACTTCGGATTTCAACTTTCCATTTGTCACGGAAGTCTTTCGAGTTATAGTTCTGGTTCGGAAATATTCGAATAAAACATCAATCGCGAAATCGTAAAATGTTAAGTGCTAGGTATTAATGATGCATCATGATTACAGATTACATTAGATGCCTGTACTGTGCACTGAAGAGTGAGCGTCATCGGTAAGACGAAAAACGGATCATGTGAAACGTAGATATTGGTCACATAGTTTTGTGGTAACTATGCCCATCGCCAATGTTAGAGAGCACAGCGTTGTACTGACGTAGATATTTAAAACGTGGTTGGTCTACTGTGATGCCTATTTTGTCTCGATATTATGCATTATTTCTGCCCGCGGCCTCTATACGAAATTTGAAAAAATGGCCCGCGACCCGTTTTGAGTTGGTGATCCCTGGTACAACGATCCTGGGGTTCGCGAAGAAGACATTTGTATGAAATAGCGAACGATCAATAATCAGGAAACTTATTCACCCAACTCCGGTCGCTGTGAATTTACCAAAAGAGACCATTTTCTGAGGTGGTGGTGCTCGGAAAATCGGTTTTCGAGTCTACTTTCTGTTGTGGCGACCCTTTTTCGCGTCATATGCTGAATAAGCCTTCTTCACGTGCATTTTCTGACCGTGTTAATTAAACATATCTCATTGGACGTTCTAACATTTTCTTCCCCTATCGCCCTCAAATAGTCACCATCATCGAAAATATATTAGTTACCGCGATACCGGGGCTATTTCTCGCTGTTCCTATGATAACTTCACTAGACAGTCTACTTTACAAACTTAAAGCGTAAAACGTAGGTAGCTTTGCCAAGACAACTGTTCCAGTAAAAGTGAAAGCAGTCTACAACATGACCATTTCACTAAGTAGTACAAGTATGTAAAGCTACTTCGGTACTCCAAAAAGTAGAAGTATATCGTTACGTACCACCACTGTTTACATTTACCAGAGTCTTGTTTAGAGTGCGCTGCCCCTTGGTGTGGCCTTATTGGTATATAGTGTTCAAAAGACTTTCATTATCAAATGCAGCGACTTCCAGTGATTAAATTATCACTGTACACAGGGCAGTTCAAAATAAAACTTTTTTCCGGATCCCAAGGATTCACTGATAAAATTGTTAGGCTGCCTAAAAAAACGCTACACACCCAATTTGACTCAATTCCTACCAGTAGAAGCCAACGCAGAGACAATTGAAATTCATTATTTATTATGGAAAAAAATGAAAAAAATAAGAAAATGTTTTGCAATTTCACTTTAAACCTTATGAAATTGTAGAGTTGTCTACGAAAACGATGCAAAACAAATTTGACGCAATTCCAACCCGTAAAAGCGAAGTTATTTGAGTTTTTCATTAATAATTCTGGGTTTTCTCATCGTCAATGGTATTTTTCCAAATTTAAAACTGTAAAAGTTCAATAAATTCGCTTCTATCGGTTGGAATGGAGCAAAAATTGTTTTTCATCGTTCTTTTAGGCTACTTAACAATTCTATGGGGTTGACAGTAATATTTGTTTGTTTTGATGTTCATATTGTTTCGACTACATTGGTCATTTTACACCTGGCCGATATACTTTATTTTAGATTCCGTATTTACCGACTTGTAGCACGGCTCACTTCTAGGCTTTTTATAAGACCCCGCTTATGTGGATCATGTGGCGAGGAAGAGTAATATTTGATTTTTTAAAATATTTTATGTTTAAACCAAAAATTGCAATTGGTTCTGCGTCGGCGTTCACCCGTTGGAATGGAACAAAATTTGGTGTACAGCGTTTTTTTAGGCAACCTAACAATATACGCCGCTTCACCGGAATCCGGATAAAAGTTATTTTTGAACAACCCTACATCTAAATATACTGCAGTTCATCTGGGATAGATAACGGTCATGCATTTCGCAATCAGTGGAATTGAACAGCTTACCCGTCTCAATACGTCGCGTTCATAACGTTGCTCCCTTTCAACATTTAGTATGCGATCTTCAGATAATGCCGGAAGGTCATAAAGCCTGTTCTCCGAGAACGGCGAAGAGGCGCGAGTTGGCCTGAAATCACCTCTTTTCAACTACAAAAAGAAATCGGTTTGACGTTGGTTGAGGTGACTTCGCCCAAAGTGGAAACTAATGACGCTATAATGCCCAAGTCGAAAATTTGGAGGGTGCAATTCGCGACTTTCGCCCCTGGAAATGACACGGGCCAAGAAGACTTATTCCAGTAAAAGTATATGTCACGAAATTTGTGAAATCACTCAAACAAACAGGCTTCCTGCACATAAGTGAAATAGGTACACGAAGTCAACGGACTAAATACAAGCCAAGCAACAGCTGTTATAGCGCAAATATAGCATTTCTAAGGCTTTTTAAACTCTTGGACAACCCATCCATGTTATTCCGGTTATGTCATGGACGGTATCCATCGAGGGTCTTACTCCTAGTCACGTTTTTCGTCTCACCCGGCCGTGAATCGAAACCACGACCTACTGATCAAGAAGTCGAACTCCCCACCATTGCGCTGTCAGAAGGTTACAAGGCGAGGTGTGAAACTTAACAAACTGAGAAACTCCCCACAAACGACAGTCTTGAGACTCTCCGATGGTGATCAACCAAAATTATCGTCGTACATCATAGTACATCGTACGTCATAATTCCAGTAACTTGAATCTTAAAATTATTTTCATAACAAACTCTATCACATTCGGATTTTGACGCACAGAATTAACCCCATCCATAGGTGTTAAGTAGAGCCGATATTCAATAGCTGCTTCGAAGCCATATAACCTTAAGTAAGCGAATAACATAAAATATATGTGACCTGCATTTTTACCGGTTAAGCTTGCTTGGGTAGGCCTAGGCTACCTAGAACAGTACATGAATGATTTCAGTCATCAAAAGTTACCATGAAGGGTTTTGGTGCTTTCCAGAGACGTTGGCGCCTTTTGCCGGTTATTGGTGATACTGATGTCTCTTCTCGATAGTGGTGGCCATCTCGGAATGCTTTCCTGCGTCGCATCGTTTCAGTCAAACGTATTTGATTAAATTCAATCTCCTGAATGCATTGGATAAAATATCAACTTTTACTTCTGACTTGTCTATATAGAAGTGGTTCCCAAAATGTTTGGAGCGCTACGTAAATCTGAGTTCTATTAGCATCTCGTCAAAGGAGTCATATTGGACCTATATTTTCAATTGTAATTCCTAATGCGTCATATAACAATACCAATCAACGGTGACGCCACAATTGAGGATTCGTGACGTCACGTTTGCACAAAATTGAAGCTCTCTGCTTGGACGTATAGTGGTGTTCGTCATTTTTATATGTTTGTTGGTCACGCTCTTGACCAGCAGTTTGCAATTATTTTCCACCGCTGTCCAAATGAGAAGCAGGAAATACGTTGGCGAGACGAGTCAAAAAATTTAGCGGTATTCTCAAGCGTATAAATTTAATTGATAAATTTAAAGCAGTGAATTACGCTGTTAAATAATAAATGCTGCACAGTGGATGTGTTCATATTAGGGAATGAGAAATAACGGTTAATTATCGAAAAAATAATATTTATTAGCCGTCATATTTCGAAACAATATTAAACATGACATATTTTAAACTCTCTTTAAGCCCCCATCCGCGTTTTACTATCAAGACATTAAAATGTCTTTGGTATAGTATAAAGCTTTTTGTCTTGGTCGCCGCCTGCCGAGCAGTGTGCAGCTTGGCGAAATAGACGTGTTGTTGAGTGAAGTATGCAGTTCGTCTGAAATTCACCCTCTCTTGACCGAGAGTGCTCGTTTTTGTGATAAGACCGACTTGTATCATACTCCTTAACACGGTAACCTGCTCGACACTAATTACTAAAAAGGCAAATTTACCCATGACTTCAATAAACAAATATTTAGTGCTCCAAACCATCTTTAAATTTCAGCTTTCGGCTTTCTTTTCTGAAATGCCCGTTTATCCTTTATCGGTGCTGATGACATATATTAATCGCGGGTACGGATTGACTTGTTTTACGAATTAGGGATCTGGAAACGTATCTTGCAACAATTTGAAGCCCAGACAGGCGGTTTAATGAGTAGCCTAATGTAACAATGGCAATGATGCAGGTTTGGTGACATTTTGTGACTTGAATTGTTTCGGTGTAATTTGCTACATTGACTTTATTTTGAATCTGGATTACGCGTGCGACGTACTAAGGCTGCGTAATCGCGGCATATTACTGAACAGGCTTGAACGCAATCGAATTCCCGGTTCAGTTTATACAGCCTATGGTGTAAGTCTACCCAGCATCCACGAAGGTTTTATGTTTCGAATCCAAGCAAACTTTTTACAGACCGCTCATAATAGCTCCTCGGGCCACACTTTGCGCAGGACTCCTCTTGAAGATAGTCGCTATGCGCTTGGCACCCAGAAACCGCAAGACTCACTCAGGGGACTCTGACGAAATTATTGATGAAATCGGTTAAACCAGTGGTTCTCAACCGGCACCGGTCCGCGGACCGGCGGTTGAGAACCACTGGTATAGACGACTTTCACTATTATCGTACGTACTTAAGTCNCATGTACCTACGTTAAATTACCACTTTATTGAGNAGTTTAGGGATGGGTTCAAAATTTGCACGGCTTTACACGTGTTTACCTTCTGTGTTCGNTGTAGAAATGAATTTAATTNCCACTGACTATTGAAAAAGTACTCTGGGGCGGTGCGTTGTAAACTAACACCGAAACATATGTTCCTTGAACTTCCTAGAATCTAGATAAATACTTGATAGAGTAATGTATGAGCGTACATCTTATTGCTCAGTCAGACAAACGTCTTTACATTAAAACTGGTGCCCACACAGCTTCCACGCCAGGCGATCAACGCAATGGGATTGCGTGGAAAGATNAAACCGTGGTGCAGACTCGATAGCCTTGCAGTTTCTTCGCATCTCCATCGCCCAAGCCCATTAGTGATGCAAACGTAGATAATCTGACTCCCTGCCCCTCCCTCCTTTTCTACATAAAGAAACCGTCATATTTTGCTACAAAAAGTTTGTTTATTCCGTTACCAATTTCACACAATCTGAAGCAATTGAACATATGATTACAATCCTTCACAATTCATATACAAGTAGTTGAATGCAATGTGTCCAATACATGCTTTTCACAGAAAACACCCAGGGGCACGAGAGATCAGATGCACTTTACACGGCAATAAGTATTGGCACTGCATTCAAATGTCGAATTATAATGAACGATTGGGACTTGTCTTTGTCATCAAGATTGTTCCCTGAACATTGATTGGGGAAACATTCCATCGTTCCCTGCATCAACCACAAATATATCATGCCTATTGGTCAATTCGCAGGCTTGGCATGGGCATTCTTTCATCGATCGACGGCGCTGCATTTGATGTCGCATCGATCGATGGTGCTGCATTAGATGACGCAAACTATCTGGAGTTATCTATTATTATAACAGTATTTTAATTATATAGCAGGCACATTTACGTCCTATGCCCACCACATCGGTTAGCAGCTTGATCTAACAACGACATGCGATACAAAACGATCCTTGCACCCAAGTAATCAATAAGTATCCTTTGGCATACACGGCATCGTTAGTGACTGCGACATGCATCTCATTCGTACATTATTTGTTTCAACCTGGAAGAACGGCACCTAGGTGGATATACATACAAATTATATGGGATCGGAAACGTGACCAAAATCAAATTTCTGGGAACAAAGCCCCACATTTTACCAATATTAGGAGTAGGTTAGGCTACATCATTGCCTCTATTCTACATATATAGCACATCTGCAGTGTGTCAAGTTCAAGTGCTGCTACAGCATAGAAATATTCATAGATTCATCAACACAATTCTCATCGTCCAACAATAAGAGTGCAGCTCCATTGATTTTGATGATCTCGAACGTCGTATGTAGGCCTATTGTATAGCAGTACGATAATCAAATATGTATATAACCGTATATCTCGGACTCATCATAGACATGATACAGAAAGGAAAGATTGTATCAGCCTGACATTATCCAATTCACAGCTATTCAGCTATACGAAAGATAACAAACTATGGAATTGTTTGCAACTACATGTCCTTGGAAAGACATATCCGATAGGGGGAAGCACCGGCCACAGTGAGCTGCGAGCTGCTCTGTGGCCGGCCACAGAATGTTATATGGATTTCACAGCTTTTCTGGAACTTGAAAGAGTATTTTCCACACATTCTTGGTTCTTTGATTCCCTAATTGATTCGTTCGGGTACTTTTATTACGGTATTTAGCATTGAAAACAAGAAAACAGGTGAAATGACCGCATATTGACCGATCCAGTATCTCGATGAAACATATAGATTATGTATTCAAGGAGGTATATAGTCGAGTCTACTTGAGCGTAAATCGAAAAAATATGGAGTGAATTAAGACAAATTTCCAGTTCAGTATTGTATTATTCATAAATTCATCAGGGCAATCCACGAAAGATTTTAAACTGCCCCAACATCCTTAAACTATAGTCTGTATACATGATCAAATATATATGTATTACTTCGCATCGCAGACTCATCATAAACGATAAACATGGTTGAAAAATGAAGTACATTATCACCATCATATTGTTTAATCGTAGGTTTGTATATTTACAAAATAAAACTAACTATAAAATCGATTGCAACTGCACAATGCACATTGCACATCTTTCTACTGAAAATCAATATCAGAACGGGGGAAGCACCGGCCACAGCGAGCTCTGATCTGTTCTGTGGCCGGCCACAGAATGTCATGTGAATCTCACAGCTTTTGGGGAACTTACAAAGATTTTCAGACAGATATCTGGTATACATTGTTTTTTTTTCAATTCTATGCAGTTGCATACGATTAGCTGTGACGAGTGTCAGCCGAATATTTAGGTCTATTTCTATAAAAAGGGATACAATTCAACACTTACCACAGTTACCAGTTTTGATAATGTCTTCATCGCTTCTAGCTTTCTATACCATTATTTCCTGTTTCATTTAGCGAATATCCCCCTTTTTAAAGCATTCTTTACATCATTTTGTGTGTTTTAATTGATATATAGAGACTATTCCAGATCGTTTCATCTTCTTCCTATCATTTCATTGTATCGCTATATTCTTCTGGTATTTCGGGTGAAAATGCATATAAACTGAGCTAAACTCTCGCTCTCACCTAGTTCTATTTACTGTACGCCCATAATAGAACATAAATGATCATGCACTTGACCACGATTGGGCCACGTACAGTACTTATCATCAATACTAACTTGATATATTGCAGCCGGCCATGAAATTTGGCCATGGCCGGCCATGAAATTTAGTCATGGCCGGCCATGAGAATGAGTTTGACATGGCCGGCCATACTGAAATTTCATGGCCGGCCACGAAAATCACCATGGCCGGCCACAGAATAGCACTTTACATGGCCGGCCACGGAATATCTGTGGCCGGCCACGAAATTATCCGTGGCCAGTAAGTGGCCACGGGAATGCTGAAAGTCCGTCTCAGAAATCCCGTCCTTTTGTAATGTTAATTCACTAATTCGTATTATCGATTCTGCGTACTGCAAATTAGCCAGAATCATTTGTATGCGAAATGAGCCATCGATATCTTATGCGTCGGTGGTTTGATAGCTTAGCGCGTCCGCATGCGGGCCTGCTACCATCCGCAGAAACACTTTCGCCACGCAGTAACAATCTCTGAGTGGTAATATTGTTTGTGTTTATGTATCTTTTTGATTAAAACTTAAGCCCGCGTCCAAACAAATTGCCGAATCTGGGTATATAGGTATGAATAGCGCACCCTGTAATTGTAATTATTGCGATTTGCGGCATGTCTGCAATTTCGTTATCTGCGCATAACCTTGTCGGCCGATTGGACAGTCTGATGAAATGGATCACAACTATATAATTCGCACGGCGTACTGATTCTGATTTCAGCCAACTAACGATCCTTATTAGATGTACAAATTCGACCTCATCGTTAGAAAAGTAGATTTCATCGCGTGCTCTGAGAAACACCATCTCCTAAGGCGATTTGACGACCAAATATACGTTCACCTTCTACAAATTCAAGTGCATTACTTGCATCGATGAGGGCCGCAAACCGCGTTTAAGATATTTTGTGAACATTTTTGTGATAAATATTCTCGGAGCGCAAAGTTGAACAGTGTTTTATTGTGTGTGTTTGCTAGTTGGAATTGATTCCAGTGCCCATAATATCAATCCAATTATGCTTTGCGAACGTAAATCGGGAAATGCAGCAATGCAGTCAAAATCGATGTTTTAATCAGCAACCAATTGTCACGATGCGAGCTACTCAATACTAAGTCAAAGCCCATTGTGTTGGCGGTAAGGGATAAATACTGAGTGGTCGTGCGCGTTTGTAATCATCATTCTTGTCTGTCTTTCGTGTTCCAGAATCATCACGACATGTCACAGCTCAGCCCAGCGACGAATGCCGAGCGCGCGGCAATCAGTAACCTGATTTCGCAATTATGTCAGCGTGAGATCGCGTCGCATAACATTGTGCGGGCAGGCAGGAAGGTATACACGCAGGATTTATGATAGGTTACCCAGTGACGTGCGGTGAGGTTCATGGCTGGTGAGTCACGGATTTGGATTTTCAGGACCAGTATGACGATAGCACTTGATTGATACCAGTTATTGATGGTGTTGGGTGAAAAAAATGTTCAAATTTCGTTATTCATGAACATCGATGTAAAATATCAATATAATCATCGACTCATGGAGGGTTT
>ATSW01004459.1:0-12946 GCA_000444245.1 Botryllus schlosseri
AGGTGACGAGGAGGAGCCTAGGTAAACCTCCAACACTTAGGTATCGGAATACGGAAGTCGACCTCGGTCGGACTCGAACCCGCACCTATTGGTGTTGCAGCCGCGGATTATACCACTGCGCTATCTCGCCACAATGGTTGCGTTTTGTGATATGACGATAAGGGGGCGCGAAATCTTTCACCATCATAAGGGGGGGGGGCGTGTCCTAAAAAGTTTGATAACCACTGATCTATGAGGTAAATACTTNATATCACAGCGGGNTAGCTNCAACGAGATTGACNTAATTGGATCACGAGTNGGATTTCAGATTGGCCACTACATTTNCAATTATTTCAGTGTTNTGCTTATAAGAATGATTCGGGCGTGTCTTAGGTATAGATTCGTTGTCTGTATGCGTGGAATTAGGGTATTTATACTTTATCTAGACATAGTAGAAGCGTGTTTGACGCTAACCTGGTTATGATGCTGTCAGCATTGTGTGCCCTGGAACTGAACCAAAAGTGGAATTAGTAAATCTATGAACAGATCGNTGCTCACANATTTAAATTTCAATCCTGTTCTAAGAATCGGGCCAACCGACTTTCATCTATAGTTTTGACGAATTGGTTATTGAGGTCCNCANGAATATGAAATCTCACGTGTACGACATCATCAAAGCAATGTTTGGCTTGCTTTAAATAAGCACATATATTATCTCCCTGTCCTCACTATATAATCAAATATCAATATTGCGTTTTGGTTTATAATCCCGATTTTATATAGTGCGGCCCGCGAATGGATTCAGATGTTGAATGCGGCCCGCNAGCTCAAAAGTTTGCCCACCCCTGCTCTATCATGTTCATTGAAGTAATATACTGAATTTCTACTCAATTACAAGCAAAAGTAGCAATTTACATGACTTTTTTAAACAACTTGAAGTACAAGTAAAATATGTGCGGTTCGAAAAGAACTCAAGTAAAAGTAAGTAGGTTTTGGAAGTAGATTATGACGTCCATCAATTGAATACTTTGATAATCAATCAATAGCGATCGCTCTCAGAATCATCAGAATAATATTTGCGAATAACGCATCATAAACAAATAATCACGGTTTTGGAAATGATATTCATTAAAAGCGATACAGTGGCTACATTTAGAGATTCTTACATGAATTTCACTCATGAAATGATACAGATCGGTCCATCTGATATATGCTGATGGACAAATCCTTTTTGATAATTTTTTGAACTGATGGGTGCATGATTTGATCCCCCTGTTTACAGGGTGTTAAAACGACACCTGAGATTGCAGATACTCTTGCATGCAATACCAGGGCCCAGCGGATGCAACAATCCAACCAGAGTGAGTGTCACAATTTGTTTCACGATGGTCTCAAAACTGACCTCGTTTTGTTCCGGCGCTCCATCATTCCAGACTGATTTCTGGCCCGGCACTCAGCAAGTCAAGGGTCACCCATCCAGTGGAGGCGTGATATAACAGAACGTGCCACCGACCCCATCTTTGGTTTGGGGTGACCACAAGATAATGCAGAAAGTAAGAAGACTCCGATGGAGAATGTGATGGTGGGTAACGATTGTGGGTGAAGGTTGAGGTTGGGGGGGAATCTACGTCGGTGTTTCAAAAGCGGACTTGGTCAAAGTAAAAACATCGTAAATTGCAACTCTAGTAGAAGTAGAAGTAGCTGTTTTCGCATTAGTAAAGAATTAACTATCCTAAGCCTGGTTTTGCCTAAAACACTGAAAATTGTCGAGTAAAAGTGTTTCAAATTTTACCATTAGAGTGAGTAATGTAAGTGTCACAAAACTACTCAGTATTTTACAAAATTAAAACTGCAATAAGTAGTTTTTCCTAAAACATTGTTGGTCAGAAGTGCAAGAGCATAAAAACACAACTACTTGAGTAAGTCATACAGTAGTAGTACTTCGTTATTTGACTCCTCTGTATACTGGCCGAGCGTCGCCAGCCTCATATCTTTCTTTCAAAAGGGTGACGCAAAATAAGTGTGAGATCCACAGATCATGTTAGGATTTGAGGTCAATATCGAATATTTGAACCGATACCAATACAACTAATAACTAGTACATGCACCGATGACCGTGATATAGTGATATATTCGGCCGACATCATAGAGATATGGCATCTGGCATGGAGGTCATTTCCAAAACTCCAAAACATGTAATTGACTTCTTTCATACATCCTAGTTTTCAGGATGTTCGACGAAACTAGGCATTACTTTTCATTTACTTGTAAATCGCTACTTAGACTTGAACTGGAGTAGAAATGTATAACATTAGTGTGATGTCGAATCGGTCTGACTCTAGTGTTGACCCCCCTATTTTTATTCCAGACCGGCCCAGTCCCTGCCGAGACAAAATTGAGAAGAATGCATCGACTTGAAAAAGCCAATCCAGCAAAGGCTATGGAAAATTCTATCACCAATCGTTACAACGACGGAATCCTTTGCCGATGAAATTTCAATTATTTTCTGTCGAGGCGATCAAAGCACATCGCTGTCCCCAAGAAACAAGTCGGGCCTCCAAATCAAACAGTTGACCCGAAAAGGCAGATTCGGTACAGATACTGCTCAAACAACCGTAAAATTTCACTGTGGCGCTTGTACATGATATCAACGCCCCATACTCAACCCGCAAACACCGCTACTGCGTTGAGGCAATGACTTTTGTCGATGGCAAGTTAACTGTGACTTGTGACGTAACATGACAAGACGATGAGACCGGACTTGGGTATTCTAGTTTAATTTGTTACATGTCTCTTTGCTCTAGTGGTAATTCTAATGTAATTTATGATTTTCCTGAAATGCTACAGAACTGTTTATAGTGTTTGATGCGAAATGAGCCAAGTTTTTGCTGCACACATTTTATATTCCCGTGCTTATGATAATGAACTCTGATTTGATATGAACCGAACTTCATTCAATTTCCTAATTTTCATGAATTCAGTAATTCTTATTCTAATTTAAAAAAAAACCTGTGTAGCTATAATTGCAGTTGTAATCTAATTTGGAAATAACTGTAGCTATAATTCTACCCATCCTGCATTCCAATTCAAGTTTGCTTCACCCCCGTTGACCACAACTAAAAGAAAACGCAGCACTATATCACGTATGATGGACCCGTAGTGTGGAACAGCATCTCGCCAGTTATCTAACAGTCGTCGAGCATGTCCATATATTCAAATTTTAAAACAAGCAATTTCTACTGAAACAATATGCTAGTCTGCCCTCTAGATTACTGCACCACAACCTGACATATCGACACATGCAGCATTCATTTTTGTCGCATACTTTTATGCTATCATTTCTTTTATCCAGTGTGCACGGTTCTTATTTACATGCTGTAGGCCAGAGGTCTCAAACTCAAATGTGCTCGCGGGCCAATTTCCTACTTTTTGATGGCGCCGCGGGCCGCAACACCAATAATAGGGGAATTCAATGTATTTCAAAGTAGGCCTTATTTCCGGGATTCGAGCATAGGCCTACTCCTGATAACTAGGCTATATTGATCATGTCATTGCCGAAGTCAAATAGAATCAGCGTTTGATTTTACCTTCGAATGTTGGAACATATCAATAACAACTTGAACATAATGGATCTGTGCCATAGCAATAGAGATGTGCAATCGCCGAAGAATCTATTGGTGTTACAGCTGTCGAGCGTATAGGCTACGACTAGCTAATACTCGCCACATTAAATTGGCGATAATAACATATATAAAGATACCCAAGATGACACAGGATGTAACCAGCTATATAAATCGAAGGGGCAGCGTATGATGCCAATGGCGGCTGCCATACATACCTGCTTCGATATCTAAATAAGCTACGCAACGCAAGCTACGACGTTTTGATATTTTACTATTTCTCCTACCAGTTTGATAGTTTGTTCACAGTATCCTATATGGCGTGGACACAAGCAAATCTAACGACTCAGTGAAATTGGTTTACGTCACACTATCCATTTGGTTAAAGGCATTTTTACGGTAATTTTTGACCGGCTTGTACAGCATTAAATTTGATAAATCGGGTATCAATGGAAAGCTACCACGGAACTGATTGCGAAAATATCAATTTTATTCTGTTCGTGGCCCTGGAACTCGCCAAAATAAGCCAAGAATGCTGCATTGTAAGTGAGTTTGGTATGTTTGGTAGTTGAATATTGTCGAATACTCCAAAATGCAAAATACCGTCGCGGGCCGCACAAAATGGTCTCGCGGGCCGCGTGTTCGAGACCTCTGCTGTAGGCTAATGTGGGTGTCTGATTTGAAGACTACTGCAAGTCGTTTCGGCGCCCTCCTATCTTTACATCATATCGCAATCGTGTGGTGTATTGATTTAATAAAAATTTTAATGAAATGATGATGAAACCTCATGTCAGAATTGTACAGGTCATATTGTGGTTATGTAACTACAGGAATTGTAGATGGCTCTCAGAGTATATTCTGATATCCTGTTGAGGACACCGCTTTGCTTTTGCGATGATGACAAATAAGCTCCTGCTGTTTAGACAATTATCGAAACTATTTGCATGTTCAATTCGAGTTTATTCATAAAATTTCATCATATCAAAAATCACAAGAGTCAGACTGCGATACAATGAAAGATAGGATGGTGCCGAAACGAGCAGTATAGTAGACATTGAGACCAGACACCAACCTGGTTTAGGCGATGTAAAGAGGAGGCATGCACAGCACAGTGAATGAAAGTAAAAGAAGATAATGTAAAATGATAAGCGACAAAGTCGTGTGGCATGTGACGGAAGGCGAGATTGATATGTCAGATCGTGGTCCAGTAAATGTTGAGGTCAGACTGTCCTTCCGTGAAATAACTAATCAGATTTTCATTTTTAAGTTGGATTTTCAAGTACAAAACGAAACATACCTGACACACTGACAATAAATACGGTACGTCTGACACGCGAGTGGATGACAATAATGTGAGATTTGATAAACTGTATAGAAAAATTTATCGTCCCCTGGAATACATTATTTTTCAGGTAACTATAAATTTCATATGAACTTGAAAACCATTGTCAGCCAATTCTACACGACCATCAACCTAAACTCAATCATTAAATCAATTAATATCGCTAATGAAGACTTGCGAATGATCAATGCCGACACGCCGTTGCTGATGATGACGTCTGCAACATTGCTGTTGCAGCACGAATAAACATGTCCCACTTTAGGGAATTCACCTAATAATTGATTGAAAAGTCAATGACTGGATTTTAAATTCAAATTCTGAACGCTACCTTTTATCGATCCGATAATATCATTATATGCAGGATAATTAAAATATTGGTAAATGGTAAAAGTAAATTTTAGAATGTCGACCTACATGATTACCTTCGATTTAGCACTAATCCTACTTCCGTGTGATGGCGCTAATGCATTACTTGCAAGTTGCATTGTTCGTTCTGTGGCAACAAAACAATCATCAATCATTTGTCACACCAGCGAAAATCTGGAATGGACCAGGACGAAGACGAGGTCTGAGGGGTCGCAAGGCCTTAGTACACACCAAAGAATGTAGAAGGACAAGAAGTCTTCTACATTCTTTGGTACACAGTCGCTACATTAATGCGATCAGCGCAATTAGCGCATTCGGCATATTTTCATGTTTTAGAACCGGACTATGTTTGGCACGTTGGCACTTTATTGGCATTTACGACTTTTTTCATACTATTACAACGGGACTTGGTATTCAGCACATTAGGTCAGTAGCAAGTGCTGTTTACTCGTGTGCCAAAGGAAGTATTTAGGATTGTTCCAGATGAAATTACGGTATAAGCATATTGGTGTCTTGCGACTTACGAATTGTTATCTTGCATTTACATGGAATTATTACTTTGCGGGTCGCTTTATCTGACGCTCATTATTGTAGCCGGTTTGTAATGTCAACTATCATTTACTATTTCGGTTACCAGCAGAACTCAGGTCGAATCTAGATTGTTTGAAGGCATATATATTATTCGTGATGCCAGTAGACTTACTGACTCATGGAAAATGTTTGCCTAGTTCGTATTCGTTCTGCTTTTCTTGTATCGTTGTGGACAATTGTAGTCCCGCAATGGGCGCGGCGAATGACGCTGCCAATCTGCATAATTTCAACAGCGAGCCGCAATGAAGTCGTGTTGGAGCCAAAATACTTGATTGTTTGTGCCATAGGTCATTAATTGATTGAAGAGTCTCAGAAACTGTGGACATGAACCTTGCTTGCCTCACCAATGCAACTACAACCTAGTTTTCAGTAGAGGTCCAGCGTTATTTGAATACAAATATGAATACAATAGAATTAGAAATTGAGAAAATGATTAATGGAATTAGAAATTTTGATCAACCCGCAGCATTGTCACAAAGTGCAATGAAATAGGTAGCCTACTTTCGAAAAAAAAACATCCAATAATCTTCAATGAGCTGTAGAACTGCCATTGTATTCTTTGTTATGGCATAAAAGGAATATATTTGAACTTTGCACATCATTCATGCTTGCATGACCCTTAATGAGTGATGCTCGATTCGGAATGGAATCCTCAGATACTTGATTTTGTCCAGCTCTATACACGAGCAACTTCAGCGAGCCTATATAAATTACTTAATTAATTATAAATATGCAGATCAAGATTTCTAATTTGTTTTGTATCCAAGTAACGCAGGGCAAGGGCGTATCAAGTTGTTCAAGCGAGGCAGGTAAGATTCATGTTCTCAGTTACTGAGAATCTTACAATGTACTAATGACCCAATGGCCCAAACAATTTCAAAATTTTCCATATAAATCACTGTACCAAATCTTGCCTTCACCGTAAACCATTTGTGCCAAAGTCATCTGGTTAAAACAGTGACCTCTGTTCCTATCAGTGTAACTAGATCAGAGGTCTCAAACACGCGGCCCGCGACGGCATTTTGTAATTTCAAGTATTCGACAATATATTCGAGTGTCATACATCTTTTTAAGATTGAAGAACTTAAAGTTCACTCTAAAACTATACTACAAAAACCTGAAATCCAAACAAACTTCACTATCAAATCACTTCTAAGATCGCTATTACGTCACATTTCAGGTTCATGATGATAAAACATGACCCGTTGATGATTCGTGACTGAAAATTGTGATTTTGTTTGGTGCGTTCAAATCAGTGAAGGACTTGCGTCTCGGAATAGTGACTTGGTCGTCCTACGGACGCAACAATCTATGAAACTGTCGTGGGGAATAGTAATTTATCAAAAGCCCGTCGTTTGCGTTACGTAGGGTATATACTATATATATATAGCCTAGATATCTAATCAGGTCTGTATGGAAACCATTGGAATTCTGTGGCCCCGTGACGTTTCTTTGGTTACATTCTGGGTGTTGTTTGTTCTCTCTATGCATGTTATTATCTGTGGCGAGTAAGGTAGTGGTACGCTCCACCGCTGTAACACCAATGGATTCTTCGCGATTGGTCATTTCTATTCCAGGGGTTCTTAACCAGGGGTCCGTAGCCCCTTCGTGGCACGAAGCACCACATCAGGGGCCACTTTAGAAATGACAGCAACAATAGCCTATATTTATCACGACTATATCAAAAACCCCGATTAGGCAACACCGCTTACATGCTCTGATATCAGATCAATCTTTAGTAAATTCTAAAATATACTACATAAAATTTTGTCACGTCGAAGGACCACTAGCTGCAATATTATAACCCGCCAGCTTTTACGATGTCATCATGCGTCCTCTCGCATGATGTCTATAACTCATCATTTTTACAAACCATGCCCGGCACAAAAATTATATTATCCAAATATTTGAAAATGTGACTTTTTTCGTGCCAAGCGTGAATAGTATAATAGCAAATTACATTTTCACGATGTTTGTGGAATGCCTGTCTGCAAGGTGCCGTCAAATAATGCGTACTAGGATATGAAACATTGAATACCCCTATTATTGATGCTGCGGCCAGCGGCGTCATCAAAAATTAGAAAATCGGTCCACGAGCACATTTGAGTTTGAGACCTCTGAACTAGATGGTAGGTGAGCTCAGAAAAGTTTGGAAAGTAGTGCTTTAGCGACTGTCCACTGTGCGAGTTGGCACAGATGGTTGAAGGTAATGCCACCACCTATAGACAACAATGGTGTCAAAGTGTCGAAGGTTTTGGTTGCTGCTCTGAAAAGAGACACTGTCAATGTTGATGGTGATCTGAATTGTGTCAGCACACACTCACTCGATGTATTTTAATGCCTTTCACGTCCACACTGACTGATAGGCAATTTGTATATGAACATGATTTCCACTCCATTACCATTTCAGCAGATACTGAAAAATCATAATCAAACGATGTGTGTGCCATCAGCGCATGTGCAAAGATAGAAGTACTTAATTAATAGTATTTGACAAGGTTGTCAAGTTACAAAGGAAAGGTGATAGTAGTTGAAGCATGATGTAACAAAATTTGGTCGTTTCTTGACATGCAGTAGCCCGTAGAATGGATGGCTAATCTATTTGGTCAAAGGACCTACGGTGGTTTTCCTACTCATTGCTTGGGCCAGTCGACTTGAGTATTGATGACCTTTTGTTCAAAGCTACATTATGATACGGCGAATGCAACACTTATTTTACTATACGCACCAAAAACCGTACTTTAGAAGAATGGGATAATATTTGTGAGATCCAATGTATGATGATAGGACAAGTTTTTTTGCACTAAAATCACGAGAAAGCTGCACTTAATTTTGAAAAAAGTTGAAGTGAAACATTGCATTTATAATTCTCGTTGAATTAGTTTTAGTAGGGTATAAGATACTCGAAAGGTTCTGTCGTACAAAAAATTTGTTATTTTGCCATTTCACGGACATTCTGGCGGAACCGCCAAAATTCTATTTTTTTTCCGGTAGGCTACACAGCAAGAAAATTAGGCAATGCGGGAATAATCTTTCCGGAGAAGCCAAACAGCATAGCGATGATGCCCTCCCCCAAATCAGGTCAAACAACTCACCCTAAACCCCCTATGTCTGCAAACGTGAACCGAGGTGTTGCAGCAGAACTCATTCTTCGCGATTTTAACAAAATCAATAGCTTGAATAAGGTGAAAATGTAATTTTCAGCGGTCTCGCCTGGGCGTCCATGAAATGGGAGACTATCTCAAATTTGAACGACAGAATTACTAAAGCGAAGTATTTACTTCACATATTGTTCGGACACGGTCGTGCTTGGCAGGGGTAGTTGAACTTCTTGCTTGTGTCATAGATAACTCAGTCAGATGCTGCTAACCCATCATACAGCTCTTTAACATGCTTTGCAAAGAGAATAGAACCATACAAAAATAGTTTATAGCATGTTTTCAAATCACTGTTACATTCTGACCCAATATTTGATAAAAGTTGCATTGAAAATTGGTATGAAAAATAGAGATAAGTTTTTGCAACTTTTATACTACACTATACACACTATATACTACGCTGTAAAATCCCTCCAAACAGGTTAAAAGATCATTGTACATTAGGGCTGTTTAAAAATAACCTTTTTTCCAGAATCTTGTTGGCTATGTGATTAAATTGTTAGGTTGCCTCAAAAAACGACGCACACCAAATTTCAATTCATTCCAACCAATATTCGCGGGTTTCGTAGATTTTGAAAATTTTGAATTTGCCTAAAAACGCAAAAAAAAAATTTTTTCAAATTTTTCTGCCAACCCCATTAAATGGTTATGCTGTCTTCAAAAACTATGCAAAACAAATTTGACTCAATTCCAAGCTGTATAAGCGGAGTTATTCCAGTTTTTCGATGATAATTCTTGAAATATCCACCGATCAAGGATAATCCAGAATTATAGAATAAAAACTGAAATAATGTGTCTAGGAAGCTGTAAAGAAAAGTTGCAAAAACTTGCCCTAATGATGACTAATGCTTCAATTCTTACTCGTGGCATTGATAAGTATTGTGATTCAACATGTATATATTACCTACGTACGTTAATTCATCATGTTTACTTCAATGACAGCTCTACTCTATAATTATATTGTGCGGTAGTTTATTGCTAATCATGGTGCAGATTGTGTGTTCAAATGTGGAGGAACATTCAGTGAAGATGATGGCGGAGTTGAATCGAATGAAACAGAAAAAAGATCATTGTGATTTTGTAATTCAAGTCGGAAATGATGTCTATTACGCCCACAAAAATGTATTGTCGGCTGGTTCGGATTATTTCAAAGCCCTGTTGAAGCACCACACAAAAGAGAGTCATGAAGGAAAAGTCGTTTTCAAAGATGTGGATTTTGAGTGTATGAAAAATTGCATCGATTTCATATATTCCGGGAAATTTGAAATTATGGATGGAAAGATGAATGATCTTCTTCATGTCGCAATCATGTTGCAGTTGGAAGATCTGAAACAGGCCCTATCTGATATTTTGGAGGAATCCATTACCGTAGAGAATTACTTTTCCACAAGAAATGTCGCCGATATGCACGGACTAGAAGCAGTCTTATCGCGATGCAGAGTATTCTTTGATGAAAATATCACGGAAATATCAAATCAAACTGAATTTGGAAGTGTCGAAAAAAAGTACATCCTCAAGTTTGTGAAGTTAAAAAAATCTAAATTATGTGAAGAAGAAAAAATAACATTATTGCTCACGTGGGTTCAGAAAAATCAAAAAAATTTGCAACATTTACAGGAATCTCTCGAAGCGATCAAGTTTGATAAGATCTCTCCAGCCTTTTTAGAATGTCTTTTAGAATCAAACCTAATCATCAGCAATGACTTTGAATTGTACAAGTTGTTGACTGGTCATCTTGCGAAAGCTTTAAAAAGACCAGACAAAGCGAAAAAAGAAATTGGCAATAATAAATTGATAATTCTTTTTGATGCTGACACGGATTGTATGCGATCACTTAATCCAATAACTGAGAAAGTTGAAAATTTCCATGATGAAAAGTTCAAGCAGTTTGAATCTTTCGGGACGATTTCTCTCGACTCGTACATTTATGTTTTATGTCTGAATAAATCAGTCTACCGACTTGACTTTCGGATAAAAAATTCTAAATGGGAAAAGATGAAAGATACGATTTATGACCATGGAGCCAATCCTTGCTCAGTTTCTTTTTCAGGATCGATATTTGTCATTGGAGGAAGTCATCCGAAAGCAACAAGTGATGTGGAAACATTTAATCCCTCTGGAAATCAGTGGATTCAGCTCCAAAATAAACCTTCAGCCATTTGTGATACAGGCCTCGTATCATTGAATGACTCTATATATTGTATCGGAGGTCAACGAGATGATGTCCAAGTTTCTTCATTCTGCAGATTCACTCCGTCCTCATCAGAGTGGGTTGACCTCGAACCAATGAGATATCCTGTTCAGAAGAGTGGTACAGTTGCGTTTGATCAAAATATATTTGTAATCGGTGGTTGGAGGAGCGGGAATAAAGTCGACAACGTAGAATGTTACGATGTAACTTCATCTGTGTGGACTTCATTGTCATCTATGAATGCGGGTCATGCTTATGTTTCTGCATATCTCATTGACGACTGGATGTTTGCAGTGTCCGATTACGAAGCCTCCTATGCTATTGAAAAGTACGATATTTCAAGAGACAAGTGGACTATAGTAGAATCAAAACTAGATCACCGTTTGCAAATTTACAAATCCACACTTGGGAAGATGTAGATTGTACTTATCTAATACATGACAAGACTTGTCTGTTGTCTGTTCTATCAATCCTGAAATTCTTCAAACATTATCTATGATAATTGCTGTGATAATTGTAAATTCCGTTGTTGTCAAGATTTCACTAAAGTTTATTTTTCATCACCTGCAGCCTACTAGTTGGTGGCTTCCAACGTCTTTACTATCGTGCCTGCTTCAAGTAACGATATTTTGTACTATTTCAACATTCTACCACTTAACATGAAGACCTCACCAACTGCATTTTGTGTTGATGTCTTGATATTATATATAAAACACATCCAGATTTGGTCCAAGTAGTCGATACTCCAGTGCCTTCCTATACATTAGATTGCTGATAATAGGGACTCTGGAATCGGCAAAACTACGATGAATACAATTGTAGACGGCTAACACAGTGGCTATAAGGACGATATAAGTTGGCATATTTCTATGCTCAGTTCGTTTTAATTGTGGTGCGACGTTCGCCGTGTGTATGCGCTGTGAAGAATACAAGAGATTTGCCGGTAACTGTGGGTGGACGTTGGAATTCTGGTAATTATTATTTGGTCACCATTCGAGTTTCTCTGCAGGTAGGAGACTTTTTAGTCAGAAGTGATACAGCGGTGCGATCACATATATTTCAATTATATTCATTGTGTAACTTTGACATGTCAAAAGTAATTCAATTAGAAGTAGAAAATAGAGGTGAGAGTAAAAGTGGTAGTAGTCTATAAACGTAACCACATGAGTAAGCTGTGTCAGTAGGCCAACCTACTAGAGTACTCCTAAAAAGTAGTACTTTATTACCAAGACCACCAGTTAGATTATGGATGCTGCTTCTTGGAATTTACATCTTTATTTCATTGGTGCATCTAAGTCACCTTCGAATCCCAGCCTAGCCCTGTACTTAGTCATAACGTAGGTTCACCATACGTCCTCTCAGTGGTGGCCTTACGATTAGGGGGGCCCTAGGCGAAACTTCCGGGGGGGGCCCATATCTACATTATCGCAACTTCTGGGGGGCTACGCCCCCCAGACCCCCCTTACTAACGTTTACCGAAGCTTTTATTGTTGTAAACCTCGTATGCACTGTTCCGGTAGTACATTGTCTGTACATCATGATAAAACTGTAACCATATTAAATAATTATAATGCCATGCCAAAGTACTACTTGTCATATTTGAAAACAAGCGACTCAAGTGAACTATAGTGCGTGTCGAGACCCACCTATTTAGAAGAATTATGGGATGTAGCATGACATAATAGTATACCAAGGCAAC
>ATSW01004460.1:0-12235 GCA_000444245.1 Botryllus schlosseri
GGAGCCATATATGGCTCTTTTGGGTATAAGATATGGCTCTTTGACCATGGCCATGCTTTGACATATTTTTAATCATGTACTTAATTTTGACGATATTGCAGCAACTTGTTACTAAATTTTCTTAACGGCTAGAACAATTACACTCGTGAAGCATAAACATGTATTTGAGAGGTCAATACAGTGGCGTATCCAGGGTCAGGCGCTGTGACCCCTTTACAAAATCCTCAAATTCAAGTTGCTGTAGCACCAGCGTCCAATACATCTCGCGAATTCGATGTACCCGGCATCGCGCGCTGCGTAATCTTGGATTGCACCACACGTTGGTTGATCAAAGAAAATAGCAGACATGGGGACGCCTATATGACAATCTATTTTTCAAATACACATTGTCTTCCTGATCTACGCCGAGAAATGAACTGCCTTGGAAGCGACATTTCAATTACAAATCCAAATTACAAGCAGCGGTTCGCTATCTACGTTCGTCATTGATAGGTAGGTTTCTACTACTGCCGTTAAAATGTAGGCGTGCACGGCAACGTTTATGTTACTGCCGAATTGAGAAGTTGATCAATATTTAGATTTTCAGAATCAGTGCTACATTTATATTAGATTATTACCAAATATTGTAAATTCTGAGCTATTTACGATGAATTGCGCTACCACAGGATGATTAGTAGCCAACCCGTTTTTATGGAGAAAATATGGCGCCCACAATTAATCCCATGTAGTGAGTTGGAATTTGTAGCACCATGACGTCATGATTTTTCGATTGTGACGTAACAATTCATTGAAATATATGGCTCTTTTGGAGTTGAAAGGGAAAAGATATGTCTATAATGGCTCTTCGGATGAAAAAGGTTCCCGACCACTGGTATAGATGGATGACATACCTCGGAAGCTAGCCGGATACGATAAATTATATTTTTGACATATTTGTTCTGAGGGTTGCATTTAAAACAAAAATCCCATCAAAATAACCATGCTAAAAACATGTTCTTTATTGTGATTTTTTAAGCCATGACGTCACGAATATTCGATTGTGACGCCACAATGGATTGGCATACACAATTTAAAATGTGGGGTGAATATGGCTTCTTCGACGAAGAGGTCGTCCGAACATTGTCATAAACAGACCAAAATAGCTTTAACAAGGACTACATCGATATGCACCATTTTTACGGTCAGTGGTCATCATCATCTGAACACCCATTTCTTACCAATGATCAAGATCAACTTGCTATAACTGTTGAACCGACGACGATTTCGAGTGTTTCAGTCACTCCACACCATATGCGTCGACTATAATGGTTGAAAATCGTCCGTAAGCTCAAACTATATGTTTTTGGAAAATATTTACACAATTATTGCACGAAAAAAACGCCTAAAAATACCACATGTTTTATAGAAGGCATTTGTTTAAAACGCTGTGTGAAACATGTTTTAAACAAAGTGTTTCAAAGTACTGTTTGGTTTTAAACGCAACCCAATTTGCTCTGCTCCCGCTTTTATCGAGTACAGATTGTACAATTGTGCAACATATATATTTAACCAATGCAGTTTATAGAGAGATACGTTATGGATGTACGGATCTAAGCTTATTTGACAATAATTGACAGTGTCTGTTGTATATTACACCTCCCAATTATGTACAACGCCCAAATCTCGCGAGGGTGAGCAATAAAAACGATTCTACCCAGCATTGGTAAGATATGTGCTCACGAGTCGCGGCACCATCAATCGTTCTGCATCACCTGTTGGATGTATCTTGTAATTTTGAAAGCACGCTAAGGCGACTGACTAACGGAATTATTATTACGTTTAACTTAATTGCCTTAACTAGGATTACATTTAAAACAAATTTTTAAACCAGTGGTTCTCAAACCATGGGGGCGTTGGCGAGCGTAAAGGGGCACTGGCTACAAATTGGGCGGTAGCGAGCGCTACGGCGAAGGGGGCGGTACAGGTTTGGAGGGCAACGGCAGCGAAATACGCAGTAAAGACTGCGAAATCGGTTATATCAAGCCAATTCATGGTCGATCCAGGCGTCGGTCTGTTCAAGCGGCAGTACCAGGAAATTCGATTGTTACTTAACAATATATATCCTGCTCATCACTGGACGGATTCAGCAGTCGGCTGAAGGACGAGTAAGCGCGGTATATTGTGTCGTCAGAACTACGACGTATTTGAACACTTATATTGATGCAGTTCGGTGCGATGGCTTTAAAGAAAACTGCCTTCTGCGATTTTACTTTCCCTTTTAAACGGTCTCACAATAGTTTTGGTTGCGTGATAAGATAATTCATCCTTTTTTGGTAATGATGAAATCTAATAAATGTGAAAATGGCGCTGTCTGGATTCAGAAATAAGCCCGTGGTAGATCAGAGAGATTTACTAAGATGTGAAATTTTCCAATTCCGAAGCTTGCCTGAGCTTGATACCGGTCGTGCTTGCATGGGCCTATCTAATTTTGACTTGGTAGCATTCAGCAATCATCTCGGAAAATTGCACAAGGATTTATGGTAATTCGATTTCAGGATATATTTCAACCAGAAGTTCGTTACTTGATAATCAGCACATTCCGTGAAATTTCCGAACATGAAATGATTAAGAGCCGGCTATACATCGCAGAACAATTTTGCGCTCACACCAAAGTCCAATATCTCTTTCTATCGATCGTTCTGAATACACAATTGAATCATATAGAAATACTATCCCTGGAGCAAGGTTCCCTCTAAGCTGCGCACGTGCGCAAATGCGTATTGCTTACGCGGTCTCTGGGCAGAGAAAATCTCAGTTGCACACAAGAAATCCGAAGTGATGACCTTTTTTTAATCGTTACGCACTGTTTTCCAAGGGTCTGCTCAGTAAGTTTGTGAGTCTGCACAGACTCGTCAAAAATTAGAGGGAACATTGTTCTGTAGTCGGGTTAAATTTTTCCTCATTGCCACTACCAGCTTATACTTATTATAACGTGCTTTCAGTGCCGTGACAAATTTTCTGACTCACAGCAGAAATCTAATTATTATAGCTGGACGTGTAGATTTCAGATTGTTCCTATAAAATATAAAACCCATTATAATGATGAGAATGATGACATATGCAACAGCTTCATATGTATTATTGGTGATTGTAATATTTACAGAACAGTTTTCGCTTTATCATTTAGATGTGGTGGTTGGGGGGAGGGGGTCGGGGGCGCTGATACTTTATTCGTTATCCAGAGGGGCAGTAGCTCAAAAAGTTTTGCAACACCTGTTTTAAACAAAGGCCTTTTAAAAAATTTGTGTTTTTATCAATTAGTATAAATATGCCATAATTGTGTTTATACTTCCAAAAAACATGTTTTATGAGCCTACGGACGACGATTACCACCCGATATAGCCGACGCATAAGATGTGGGATGGTTAGAAACCTCGAAATAGTCGGTTCAACAGCTATAGTACGTAGAGATATAGATCGTAGGTACGGAAGGAATGTTCTGATGATGATGACCGCAAACCGTAAAAATGCTGCGAGACGATGTAGTCCTGGTTAAAGATATTTCTGGTCCGTATATGACAGGAGTTGGAAGCCTATTTCGTCAAAGGAGCGATATATTTACCCTATATTTTAATTTGTGAATATCAGTCCACTATGACGTCATAATTTTATATAGGTGACCTCATAACTTAGAAAAAATTAATAAAAAACAACATGTTCTAAACAAGTGCCTTGGAGGATTTACACTAAAAAGGTTGTTCATGACGGGTTCATCGCTCAGTCAGTCTCAGGGGTTTAGCGGAAGTCATGACATAAACCCGACTCACAGCGGAAGATAAGCAGTAAATGCTCATTGTAGTCTTCCGTGTTGAGTATATAGAACATATTGAATATATTATTCCGTTCACGTAAGGGTTCGCCGGCTTAGTAAAGCTTACGAACTAAAGCAAACCGCCCATAGATGTTTGCCAAAGTACAAATTATTATACAGTGTCCGCTAACGAACCTCAGTGGATACCATCTCTTCCTTACAATCACGGAGATCTTTAACCGTACGAAACACGTCAATCCGGTCCTCAGCTTTCAATCGTTCGAGAAGATTCATCACCGCACAAAATACACCGCTCATTCCTTTCCCGTCTCTGTAGGATAGAAGTATTTAATATCGGCATAGTCCTCAAAACGAGAGGTTCAATCGCTACCTCAAATCAAGCTTTCAGCGGTATCTTAATCGATATGATATTATAATTTAAAATCAACGAATATTAATATTAAATGTTGTTAAAATTATTAGACGAATTTTGTGTGTTGGTACTTGGTAATTTGATAAGTGCGGCAATTGAAACCCTGCAATGAAGTATAATAATAGATAACAAGCCTTTACTGAGACCCCTTTGGAAGACTTAACCCCAGTTCAGAACCACTGATCTAAACAAAAGTACCCATGGATTCCATCCTAAATTTTGTAAATGTATGTGCAACTATTTACTTATACAGCGCAGTCAGATTTGCACTGAGTTGTAGCCAAGTCAGAAATTTCCTAGTAACCTTGACTTTTATACTTATGACTCGAGTCATGTCGTGTATTTCCAACTCACCGCCAAGTCAAGTCCTAATCCAAGTCGGGAGAATAGGATCGATTCCGAGTCATATAGTTCTGAGACTAGAGTCCGAGTCCAAATCATACAATTCACTGTTCATTATCGAGGTCAAGTCAGGTTCAACTGAAATCATTGCGTGATGTCGAATGCTCCGCATTCATAGTACACATACTTTTGTCACTCTCAACATGTTCATCCAAATAGATAAAAGACAGTTTGGGGGCTATTTTCCAAGTATCTGCCCTAATATACGAGACTTGATTCGAGTGATGTAGAAGGTAATGTGTTTGGATCACTTGGTCGAGTCACGAGCAGAGGGGGTCGAAGTAGTCAATAAATATACTCAAATAGAAGTAGAAGTAGTGACGAAAATATCTACTTAAGTACGAGTAGAAGTACTACTACTGCGAAAGGTACAGAGCTTGATTCATATTAATGCATACCAACAAGTATCCAATTTTCGACATCATAAGTATTCGTCCACATCATGGGATGAAAATGCCAGTATTGATATGGAAATGCGATACTAATCCTCTGTTTACCCGGAAAGCCCGTTTTAGAAAATATCATGGTATGGCGCCGTACCCCATATTATAAGGCCCGTAGTTTAGTCGAAGAGCAATACGGACACGTTGTAAAGGATACGGTGTAAATACTTTGCACGATTACCTAAACGTTGATAAAAATATTGTGGATCGTAAAAATGCAATAATATTTAGCTTTATTTCCGATAATAAAAGCAATACTACACTTCCTTCTATACTTCAACATGTATGTTCTCCAGACATAAGCAGTGAAACTAATTAGAACTCAAAGTATGATACTGGGACTTGAAAAAGAAATATGAATACAACTTCAGCGGAAATGTATTTCATGTCTTTAGTTTTCAATGGTGGTATGCTAAAACAGGTTACAAAAAGTCACACGCCATGACTGCTAGATTACGATATGACAAGTAAATGCTAGATTGTGAAAAATCAGTTTCAGACGTTATCATTAGTCATATGTACTCTGGTGAAATATTTCATATGAGCGACAATGCGGTGTTGACGGAACCACGCAAACCGCTACCTATATTATATTCACTGACACTTTCGTTAAATCATACCGACCACTCCATATCCACCGTGCGCGAAGGGCGACGGAAATTCTGGTCTTTACTCAACTTTTATAAAAATTAAATGTTGATACTCGTTGAAAAAAGCCCCGAAATTCCTCAGGCTATCTTCCGATTGGTGGATTAAACTACTTCTAATTGACAAACTTAAAATAGCGAAATGTAAGTAAATAGATCACAAAATATTACGAAGTAGCGGGAAATTAAATCTACTTGAGTAAGTATCCAAATAGAAGAAAACTACTTGAGTACTTCAAAAAAGTAAAAGTACTTCATTACTGACCACCTCTGGTCATGAGCAATGCCTTTGAGTAGAAATAGAGTCAATACACAAAATGACTACCGTCGAGCCGACTCATTGTCCATTTTTTAGAAAATGAAGTCGCGTAAAAAGTTAAGAGTGTGACGGCCAAAACGGGCATTCCGTTATAACTTTGAAGAACAGTAATCTACCACATTATTGCTGTTTCGTCTATCTGTACTGGTATTTGTAAAATAAGGGCGTAAACTGTGTGAAGCGAGAAAATTACTATATTATGAATGCGAAGCATTCAATATTACCATAACAGTCTTGTGAAAATGTGAGTTGAACAGCACTTGAGCTAGCAAATGAACTTCTGAACATAATGACTCAGATTCGAGTCTCAACACGGTGACTCGGACTCGAACTTCTGAACTCTGACTCAGACTCGGACTTGTCACGCTGGTGAATTGAAAATGACTCGACTTGACTCGAGTCAAAACTATGAAAGTAGAATGGAGTCGCGAGACAGGCCCTTGTGACTTGGTTACAACACTGTTTTTAATCAGTATCGCACTGCTGACTGACTTACTTGCAATGTACAACAGTGTTACCGCCCGACTTTCTATGCTCCTTTTGTAGTTTAGCGACTCCCTCGTTGAATCTCGTGATCTTCTTTTTCTTTCCATCGACTGAGTTCAACCTGATTTCGATGTGCGCTACAGTTCTCTGTGATTTCTGGAACCGTAGAGAAACAGGAAGGCGTTTACTTTCAAACTGGTATAGGGCGAATTAATGACCTCCGGTCACGGTAGGCCTACATTGCTAAATGTAAATACTGAAATGGGTCCGATATCGTATTTCTGAGCCGATATAGATAACTATAGAACCGATAACCTCAATTATGTTTATCAATCTTGATCAGGGGTTGTCACTGTGGAAGTTTTTTATGGCGGCAGCGATTGATTTGACAAGTTGGCAGCGTTTACCAAGGCTTTAACCACCATGCATTCACATTGCCGCGTAACGTTACATATGCCTCATCTATACCTTAACTGGAGTGAAGTTATATTTTTTACTGCCACAGCGGTGGAAGTTACTACGTTGTTTGTTGTAAATATTGGATTATTTCTATCGTAACTAGTTTATTCTGCTTATAATGAATAGAGCAATTGCAATTGTCAGTGCTTGCTTATGTACAATGATAAGCAGGCTGTATAGGTTATAGTTTATGATTCTGGTCTTGCATGGTAAAGATATGCAGCAGTGTCGTAAATATGCTGCAAGTTTCCAGATAACTTCCTTTCCACTTAGTTGTGACTTGTGAGCAAGATTTGTGTAGCAGCGACCTGACTATTTTGCAATCCGGAGGTCAAATGCAACCCGCAACACGATCATCAACGACCCGCGAAAATAATCTATTCATTATGTTAATGCGTGGGATAAAACTACACGCTGTTTAAATGAACCGGTACTAGGTTGACTTCGAAAGTTTATTCATGTACCGTGTTTACGTAACCTACGTGCGTCGTATGAGTAATTCAGATTCAGGATCAAACCTATAGCAGGGTATATGCCGTAACGAATAAAGTTACAAGTTACCACACTGGACGCCAAGAAATGGTTTCAATCACTAACATCTTGTCCTCCCCTCAACTAGTTACCAGGTGTACCCGAAGGCTCAGTGCTTGGACAGGTAATCTTTACCTTATATGTCAACGACATTTCTGAGCCGTCCTAATTTAGGGTTACCATATTTTTGAAATCCAAATTCCGGACGCTCTTCAGCGCCCACTAGCGGATTTCAAAATGAGGTATGAGCACATTGTGGATCAATATGACGTCACAACAGCAAAGATTTGTCTATCGACTAGAGGTGGTCACGATTCGCTTCAGTAGTATGTGGTTGTCAGTTGTAGGTTATAACCAGGACCGAAACCAAATTTTTCCGCCCCATCCCGCCCAAATAAACACTGATCTTGAGCCCATCGTAATCGATGCAACTTCTCGGGTTTACTATATGCATCTGGTCGTAAAATGATTAAATGAATTATGTCAATAATATTGGTTCTTCTATATATTACTATATAATTTGATCCTCTCTCCGCCCATGATCAGACTTTGCGGTAGAGCTGGTGGCGGATGATGACTTCGAAAATGCAAGGAGCGTAATTGTACTTCGTTAAGTCATGTCCGAACGGCCTACACCGACTCTATGAAGATATCGTTATCTTGTAATTGCGATAACAATTAAACTCATTTCTGTAACTGAATGTTACTTTTATTTATTTTTGATCGCAGTTTTGCGAGGGTTGTCGTCCCCATAATAAGACCAATATATGTGACACTAAATAGCGCGCAGCGCGACGAAAAACTTCATGTAGCATAAATCGGCCACAAAATAATATTTTTTATCTTGATTTAGGAAAATATGAGCTTACTTCAAAATTCCGGACATTTATGCATAATTTAGAAATTCCTTCTGGACGCAGTTTTACCAGTCAAATTCCGGACATGTCTGGGAAATTCCGGACGTATGGCAACCCTATCCTGATTGAATACCACACTGTTCGCTGGTGATACCCACCTTCTCTCTTGCTCACCCTCTAAGGCTACCGTGGGTGCCGTTACCAGTGACCAAATGCACATAGTGCATGAGTGGACGGCTAAACTCCGGAAAAAATGACCGTTACTATCGCTGGCCAACCCAAATCCAACTCGGAAAATGCCAAATACCTTTGGGTTTTACTAGACTCGAACATGTCCTGGAAGAGTCACATTCAGTCGCAAGAAAAACAATTATCTCTAAACGACAGTCTGTTCAACAGCCTCAGAGACTGCATGCCAGCGTGGGTCATTCTGATACTCTTTAAATCATTTTCCTATCGAAGTTACAATATGACATCATCTGTCGGAGGGGGGGCGGGGCTACCAGTAAAACTGTAATGAAGCCGCTACAAAAACTACAGCATCACGTCCAGCGTACTATAGCCAGGGCCCCGAAGGCACCAGGATGTGTGACTAACAAATCACTGCTCAAACAATTCGGTGTCCTAAATATAAAAGATATGCGGAAACTAGAAATCGCAAAGTTTATGTATGAGTTCCACTGCGGCCACAGCCCCCAAAACTTCAATGACTTCTTTACCTCCGTATCAAAAGAGCATAAGTACGACACACGCGCGTCCACGCCGTCAAACTATAATATGGTTGACAAAAAAGATCATCGCTCTATCAAATATGCCGGACCTGAAGTGTGGAACAGTATCTCACCGGCTAACCGACAGTTGTCGAGCATGTCCGCATTCAAGTCGAAATGCAAGCAATTTCTGCTGAATAAATACTATTCAGCCCTCAGCATTTATCGGAACTCGACCTGACATATCGATCTTGCCTTCCGTCACTTGCTGCTACCTGATTTATCGCTTGCCCCTTCATATTATCCTCTTTTACTTTCATTCAGTGTGCATGCCTCCTCTCTACATCGTCTAGGCCTAGATGAGTGCCTGATCTTAAGACTACTCCTATTCGTTTCGGCATCTTCCTATCATTCATTGTATTGCAGTCTTGTGATGTTTGAAGTGATGAAATTTTAATAATAAACTTGAACTTGAACTTGATCACGTTACTGTTTCAAGATTCAAGACCATACCTTCTTTGTTGTCATTGTTACATTAGGCATTAAAGTCGTGAGTTTCTAAATCGTAATAGTATGATAATGCAATCACCTGCATGTGAATAACGGCAATCCTCACTCATATATTTTTTTTTATATCAAGCAATGAAAGATGCGGTTGTGCACCTGCTACAGCGGGGCTGGAAAAAAGCAAGGCTATTCTACCAAGCCACACAGAGCTTGAAAAGCATCTTAATACCAACGCATTAACCTGGTATCATGTATTAGCAATGTAATTCACTGCTTTCAATTTATAAATAAAACTGCACGCCGCAGACTATAGCCTAAACTCGACCCGCTAATGTATTTTCTGCTTCACACTTGGCCCTCCGGGTGAAATAAATACTCACCCCTGTTCTAACATGCGCAGAATGAAGAACAGATTCCGTGTCTGATTTCCCGTTTTACACAATACAGGCATGTTCCATTGCGAAACACATACGTGAATAAGTTAATTCGGGGGGGTCAAGATCATCGTTCGCAGTGAAATGATCTTGACGCATAGTTAGCTGTGTATTGTCTTTCAATTGCGCAGAGTTTACGCATCTTTCTTTGTAAGGTTACGTCATACATGTCATGCTGATAAATCGAAAAGATACGCAGTTAAAAAAGTTCGAAAACCTGTGATGCAAATCTTGGAAATGCAATTACTTCGTTCAGGTAATGTATATTGCTATGTGAAAAATCATCTCTCACTATACTCGATTCGAATCCATCAGAAGTAGGGCCTACTTGATTCCGATTCGAGCACTCGAATCATTCTGCCTAGTCCTAGTCACGAACGAGGATCGCCAAATAATAACGGTTCGGGTGTACCAATCACTCAATGCCAGTAAACCGATTGCCGAAAGTCTCACCGTCGAATCATTTGTGATGATCAGATCTCTAGTCACGAAGTAAGTACTCGCTTCCTCGTTTTCCACTTGAATTGAGACGCCGCCACAGACTGATGCATTCCAGTAGGCGAAGGACTCGTGCTGTTGAAGATTTTAGATGAAGCATCATGCGTGACGAGGATGATCGGAATAATTATGAGAGCTTAATGCATCCAAATACTCCAATAATACGATAAATTATACCTCCCAAGCGCTTCTCGCTATCTTTCTTCAACAATGAGGATAAAGCCGCACATGACGCCGGTGTCACATAATTATGATTTATTATATATAATTATAATCATGACTGGTTTACATAGATACCAAGTCTCTAACAGAATTGTAATACAAAATTATTTATATATAACAGAATATGAACATCAGCATCGGGGGATTCGCAAGCGGGTAATGTGGGATACGTCTGTACGTACGGAGCACTCCAGGTATTTATGTAGCCTATGTATATGGGGATTATGGTGCTTAGCAACTATGGCCTTTTGTACCAAACCTAAATGTCGGTAGTTCGTTCTCTAGATTGAGCTACTAGAATAATGCTGTCTCTCAGTTCAAAACACATATCTAATAACTGGTAAAATGGTGTAGCTAAGTAGCGCTACAATATCGATTGGCACGTGGTTCCGTTCAGCTATGTCCAATAAATAATTTTATTGTTAAGTTATAGCAAGTGCATTGAATCAAAAAGTGCTCCACCGTCTCAGACACGCCACATGTACGAAGGCCACCGCCGCGATAACCGAAGCGATGTAAATGGCCGTTCAGTTTACAATGCGCAGTCTGAAGTCGTATCAGTATCAATGTTTCCATTTTGAGAGCCCTAGCGGCGGCGAAATCCCATAGTGGGAGCTCTAGTCGTTGAACTGTGATCAAATTTTTGGTCATGACCGTAATAGTGATATAACAGAGGAATAAAGGCCACATGAATACGCTGTCTGGCAAAGTTACCAAACCCCACAGTCAACGGGTGGTCGACATAATCGAATAATTGGATTTTAAAATGCTAATACTTGCAATAAAAGAGGTGAGAGTTTTCTTCCCGAATAAATATATACTGATTTACAAACCAAATCGATATCGAAAAAAGTTTGGATCACCTCTGACTCTGTAATTGCCACAATCGCCGTCACATCAAAATTGAACAAAAGTTTGTAAAATATTGCTGCCGTCCCTTGCTGGGGAGCCCGTGTAACAATCACTTGCATGGAATCGTCGTACACCTTCAAAACCAACGAGCAATAAGGCGCATTTAGTAAAATTTGAACGAATAAACCGAATAGAACGTGAGATACCTCAAGATAAGAGGCCCGAAGTGGATGCATAATCTCAAATCCATCCTCGAAATATTTGACTTTCTGGCGTTCGTCTGCGAATAATTTAAAGTTTTTGGACACACTTGAATGATATATTATTGACATAAATAAGCAAGCTCAACTATTTTCTGCTGACATTTTTGTCTACCTGTATCAAGTGGCTTTCCAAGAATGGCAAAATAACGTTCAATAACTGCAGTTGTTGGCTGGCAACACTGAAGTTGTGCGTACACTGCTGGTGAAAAACCGTGTGGCTTCATTCTGGCAATGGTGTCAACCAGTGTTGGGATCAAGTCACTACCTTCGAGTCACGAGTCGTCACTAGTCATTGCACATTTCACTCGAGTCAAGTCAAATAAATTGATTTTCAAAGGTAACTGGAGTCAAGTCAAGTCACTCGTTATTTGGAGGTGACTCG
>ATSW01004463.1:0-12308 GCA_000444245.1 Botryllus schlosseri
GTCTATACAAACCTTGCCACCAGCAAGTTCGTATTGCAAATGAAGAGGATCTACTTGACTATTGTCAAATTGGATGCAAATGGCGCATTTTGATCCAACTAGATGTGCCAAAATCACGTACTGACCATGAACTCGTGGCCGGCCAAGAAATTCACTGTGGCCGGCCACGAGACAACGCATTTTCATGGCCGCCCACGAGATATTCGTGGCCGGCCACAAAAATCTGTGGCCTGTAAGTGGCCACGGGAAAACTGAGACCCCTACTGAAATTTTTTGACTTCGTTTACAATTTTGACAATTTTAACCTACTTTTGACTTTTTTTGACATGTCACCATAAATAGAATAGAATAGCTGACATGCTTCGTAACATATTGTTGCAGTACATCGGGAGTGTCAAACATACGGCCGCCAGACGATTTCATCCAGCCCGCGAAGCAAATCTGAGTAGATTGAAAAATTCCTATATTGTCCAGCACATTTGTAACAAATGCATCGAATATTCCCTCAAGACAGCAAATGTCAAAGCATGTTGATGCAATATATGCAATTGCTATATTTACTGTGATGAAATATTAGAAATGGGCGATAATGCAGTGTAAGCAGAACCACGCAATCCGGTGCCTAAATTATATTCACCGATACTTTCGTGAAAATATATATTTGACACTCCAAAATTACTATCCGCGAGTCGCAACATAAGTTCTGATTTTTTTGTTTGTTTTGGGGCATTCAAGGTGTTTGTCGACTACTATGGTCATTTACACTACGCCGACTTTCTTCTTTTCTCCGTAACTGCCGACTTACAGCACGGCCCACCTCTAGGTTTTTGTAAGACACCGCTAACGCGGATGAGGTGGCGAGGAGGAGCCTAGGTAAACCTCCAACACTTAGATATCGAAATTCGCAAGTCGACCTCGGTCGGACTCGAACCCACACCCATTGGAGTTGCAGTCGCGGATTATACCACTGCGCTATCTCGCCACAGTCCACACAGTTGTTGATGTTGTTGTATTGATGTTGGTATTCATGGTGTTTGTCAACTACAGTGGTCATTTGTCCGAGGCCGATATTCCTTATTTTTGATTCCGTAACCGCCGACTTGTAGCACTGCTCACGTCCAGGCTTTTGTAAGACACGCGGATGAAGTGGCGAGGGTGAGCCTAGATAAACACCCAACACCTAGGTAGGAAATATGGAGTCAACCCCGACCACATTATAACCATCCAACTACGGCGTTGCGGTTTCACTCTCTCTCTAATTCAAGAAGGCAAAAAAGTGCACACTACACAATGCACACTGATTTCAGAGTTTTATGGAAAAATGGACCAAAAAGTATAGTTATTTACAGAAGAAAAAACGCCAATGCGGCGCTTTATGTGCAGTTTACATAGAAGATATTACAGTTACACAAACATATAATTCAAATATCTATGATCGCACTGTTGTATCACTTCCCGCCCGAAAGGTTCCCGGATTTGAGAGAAACCCAATTTGCGATTTGATAATGATAACCCAAATTCGAACGTCCGCGTTTACAGTTGAATATCTCATATTCCTCACAGCGCATACGATGGGCTAACGCCCTATTACGACTACAACATATGTAGCATAAAACGATAGCAACTTATATCGTCGTTAAGAGGCACTGTTTTATTGATTCTTAATTGTAGGCTATTCAGCCGGATAATCATAATATTTCCGTCAATTCCATTGTTCGCGAATAAAGGTGTTGCGACTTGCTAGAATAAAACGCCTATGAGCCGTGTATTATCCATACATACTCGATAATAAAATATTTCGGTGAAAAGCAAGGGCATAAGTTAACATTTTGGAATCAGTTGACTGGTCCGGCCTGCGGATAATTTGAAACCTTGAATCCGGCCCGCGACGCAATTTGAGTTCGACACCCCTGCAGACTGCAGTATATGCAGTCAAGGCCGTAACTGTCGCAATATCTCTGGACTATTTAGCAGCCAGCAGTCACGAAATAACAACATACACCAGCCTAATGAATAGCAATGTGCCTCTCCGTAGATGCATTTTTAATTAATATTATATCCTCAACGTGTCCAAAAAATTATCGAAGATACCATCTCGCTAAGCTCTACCGGTAAATTTCATCACGTGGGTTGATAGAGGATGAAAAAATAGTTGCTATAATATATTTTTTTTAAATTCCGTGTTTAATTCAAACGCTCTACGCACGTCGCGCGACCAGACCATCCACAAAAGGTGTCGTCCCATAACAATGAAAGCGGGCAGAGGTGTGAGAGGAGGGATTGGCGCGAAGCTCCCCAGAAATATGGTTAATCACTCTATGGGGGAAGGACCAACGTTATGAGGGGGATAACGAAGCGCTACTTCGTTCCTGCATCCAGTCAACCTGGTGTGAAGTGGCACTTTCCACACCTGAATCATCAATGGGTTGCGAGTTCGAGTCCGACCGAGCTTAACTCCAGAATTCCTACGTAAGTGTTGTAGGTTTATCTAGGTCCCTCCTCGGAGTCTTACAAAATGCCTAGAACAAAACAACAATGACAACCACATCCAACAACCTGCCCATTTATTAAGATAGCTATAGCCATCGGCCTGTTGTAATGCGGTATCGGGTACACGTCAGTAGGCTACACCTTATCAAAGTGGTACACCCTTTAAAAATTATAGTACACCTTGGGGTTTACGACACACCCGGTTGACAAACACTGATCTACGTATTAATTCTATTCTTACCTTTGATTGATATTGTGGTTGCTTTACGATATGTCTGGGTGCTCAACTGCAGATAACTATGACAGCACTACTCTATCACTTCTGAATGGAAAAGGTACCCGGTGTCACAATGCCATTTGATTTATTCTACCCATCAAATGTGCGCTTTCAAGGTATGTCAATTGCGTTAAAATAATATTACTCGCATCGCCCACTTTCCTTGGTGAGGTGAGTTGAATCATTGGTCGGTTCTGTAACTTCCTTTTATGCCTTGATTCCAAATCGTGTCTGTGCAACCCGAATGNCNTNNNAANNNTNNCAGGACCGTATCAAAGAACACATTCCACCGTCTGTCAAATCTTATATCTCAAATTCTCAGCTTAACAATCCGCTTGTTCTTGAACGTAACCAGGCCATGGGTCAAAAATCTTCTATAGGCAAACATTTACTAGAAAATCAAACGTGTGCTGCTAACTATCACGAGGACATGTTCTCTATATTGGCTAAGGGTCGCAATTTATTTCATTTGTCTGTTCTTGAGTCCACCATCATTACTATGAGCAAACCTAGTCTATGCCAACAGAAAGAATTTGTGTATCATTTGAAAATCGCGCATTAACTTGTTTTGCTTCGCTATCTCCATGGCAACGCTGCAGTTCTCTCGTTTTCCCAACTTTGTATGTTATCTCTGTGACGTCATAATTAGCGATACATATTGTTGCTGAACATAGTTATTCGAATTCTCGTATTATTGCTGACGATATTCCCCCTGACGAGGGTCAGCCGAAAAGCTTCGGGAATAAAATGAATATTTTATTCAAATGTGTCATGAAGTTCTGTACTCCTAAGCGTCTCTTTGGATACTGAAAAGGAAACACCATGACTTGAACTCGGACTTGAGTCTCAACATTCAGACTCGCCGACTCCAACTTGAATCAGTGGTGAATTGAAAATGACCCGACTTGACCCGAGTCAAGGCTGCTTTCTGACTAACTTTCTGAAGATGGTGATAATTAAATTGTAACTTGGGTATTGACACATAGATAGTTAATAGATAGTAAGAAAATATGTCTTCTATCCAGATAGAATCCGGTGTCAGGAACTGATTCAACTTTAGCTATCATGATTTCATGAAATGGTGGTATTTAAACTGTACATTGGGCATCACCATAATGCAATATGCATACCGCGCTGCCCACTAAATTTAGTTCAATTCCAGCAAGTCAAAGTCGACGCAGAGCCAATTGAAATTTTTGAATTATTTAAAAAATAATTAGGAAAAGATATTCAAATTTTACTGTCAACCCCATGACATTGTTAAGTTGCCTAAAAGAACGGCGCATTACATTTCTTGCCTAACTTCCGACCGGAAGTAGCGAAGTTACTGCAGTTGAAAATTTAGGTTCGCAAAAATAGCATTGACGCTGGGTGTCGATAATCTTAGAATCATAATGAAACACTCAAAATAACTGCGCTTCTACGGGTTGGAATTGTGTTAAATTTGTTTTACTTGTTTTTGTAAATAACTCAAAAATTTCATGGCGTTGGCAGCAGGGCTGTGGAGTCGGTAAACTTTACCACCGACTCCGGCTCCACACCTTTCCAATATACCGACCCCGACTCCTGAGTCTTGAAACATACCGACTCCGACTCCAGCATTATTACCAATTTACTTCGAAAATTATATGCCACATTGTCGGTTGAATGACCTTCATACACCCATTAAACATATGCAAACATATGATTACCGGTGGCATGCCAAATTGTTTCATTGTGGCACAGCTCGAATTATCCACCCTATGCAATTAAAATGAAAGAAAGATTTGCTAAATATCCTTCCTTTTCAAGTTTTTATAACATGGACTTTCTAATATTCTGAAATGTATGAATCATTCAAATATGGCAGATATCCAACCCTGTATAATAAAAATGTAGATAAAAATCCCAGTGTAGCTCTTGTGTATGAGTCAGCAACTAATAAAGAGATTGAACTTACTAATTTTGTCATCACACACTATCCTGACTACAAGCACACACACTCTTACTACTAATGAACATTGGTCATAAATGGAATTTAGTTAAGTAGTCAAAGACCATAGCTTATGTCTAGTCAACATGTACGCCTACTTAATCAAGTATTCAAGGATTGGGACTTGCAGTCTTTCTTAATCATTTGTTCGACCCAAACAGCTAAGCTACACTACAAATATTTTGAATTTTGTCAAGTGGGAAGAATCGTTTTGGCATATTTATATCATACGGCCCCACGAGGTCATCTAGTCTGCGCCCCCGGTTTTTCTCCTCCATGCTATCCGTTATTGCTGAGCGCCTAGCAGGATAGCTGCGGATACCAATTTTTGAGTCTTTGGTATGACCCGGCCAGGGATCGAACCCACGACCTACCGCTCGAGTAGCCGGACGCATAACCATTACACTATCTCGCTCGGTGCACACCAAATTTGGTTCAATTCTAACAAATATAGGGCTCCGCAGATACAATCAAAAATTTTAATTTAAATGGAAAAATTAAAAAATAAAAAAAATTCAAATTTTTTCTGCCAACCCCATGAAATTGTTGAGCTGTCTTCAGAGACGATGCAAAACAAATTTGACTCAATTCCAACTAGTAGAAGAGGAGTTATTGGAGTTTTTTGTTGACAATCCTCGGATTATCCACCAATCAAGGATAACCCGAGAAATATCAACGAAAAACGTTTCATTTTCCTGTTTAAATTAAAAATTTTAATTGGATCTGCGGACTGCGGAGCCCTATACTTGTTAGAATTGAACCAAATTTGGTGTGCAGCGGTTTTTAGGGTAACCTGACAATTTGATAACTGAACGACTGGAATCCAGAAAAATAAGTTATTTTTGAACAGCCCTACTGTGCAGTGCGCAATCAGGCCCTGGTCGCACCAGGCGCGAAATTTTTTTGCGAGATAATGACTGAATTATATCAATAAATATGTTGCTAACATACATTGGGGGTCGCATCTGTATACCACTGGGCTCATTTGGCAAGAACAGGTTTATTCGAAGTTTAGACATAGCAAAATCGACGGTATCAGTGAACATGCCTCTATCATTTTGTGCAAATGTTTTGTCGGCGATCTCGCTGCGAGTGCACAAGCAAAGCCGCATGCTGGATGACACGTTATCTCCTAATTGCGAATACAGTTAGACTCAATTCTGTGAATAATATGTATTTATAATTTTCAGAAGGGGGTTCAAATACTGAATGCAAGATATCTAGTGACAATGAATCATGCGAAGTACCGAGAAAAATTTCAAGTCAAATAAATTTGCTATGAAATATTCTACTTTATGGTCATATACAAAGATCTGGGATAAATATGGCTGGCCCCAGGGATACGTCAATGCGTCAGAACTGTTGTTTTAGTCATCATCAAATTTCGCGGTCATGCTAATCAAATTTCGGTTGGCCTTGCAATTGTACCTGATGTCATAAATAATTTCGAGAATTACCTCGCAGGCCACACCTAACCTTCTCGTGTACCGAATTTGGCCTGCGTGCCACAGGCTGGCCGCACCTGATCAGTATGGTTATTAATAACAGTGATTGGTGGTACATAAAAATTCTATTGAAAATTCTTCGAAAGCAAACGTTTTCATGATAGAGACGTTGGAGTCGGAGTCGAAGTCAGGGTCATTCTCACAAACTACGACTCCGACTCCAGTCGGTATTTTCCCGCAACTCCGACTCCAGCTACCGTCTTATAGTTTTCACGACTCCGACTCCATCAAGCGAAAATTTCCCTGACTCCGACTCCACCGACTCCGCAGCCCTGGTTGGCAGTAACATTTTGAAATTTTTCCATGATAAATTAATAAAGTTCAATTGGCTCAACTTCCACTGGTCGGAATTGAGTCAAATTTGGTTGGCAATTCAACAATTTAATGAGAATCCCTGTAATCAAGAAAAAAGTTATTTTTGAACAACCCTTCTGTGCATGTGCATTGTGCAGGTATACAAATAGTTACATAGGCCTACCTCTTTCAGAGCATGGCATATGAACACTGGCGTCACTTTCCGCGAAGGGTGCATTCGTTTGCATCGGATCCATTAAACCAGTTCGTGAATCATCGTCATTGATTCCGTCACTCTCTCGACCAGATACTAAACCTGTGGAAGAAATGAGTGAATGGGCATTTATAGCGCAACTGTTGCGTTGCGGTGTCACATACTTTTGATTCGGGCATACAGCATTCTTGTTTCACAGTTTTGAAGGATAGGTTGGCCTCTCCGTTTTCCAGTTTGATTGCGTACTTTACTAAGCTTGAACCGATTGCTCTGATCCCTTATATTTTTCCAGAGCTTTCGGAGTGCATGCTCATTTCTCTTTACTTGAGCACTTCCCGATGAATTGTATTCCCGTACGAGACGTCGCCAGGCCAAGTTTTTCTTCCTGACAATCTCATTTCTGTGAGATTTGCTACACAACGTAGCATAGTTATTTGCAATCAACTTGAATAGTAGAGTTTTCTCGGCAATACTGAATTCAGCCCGCATTCGTATAGACCATTAGTTCACCAGTGTAGACAATAAAGATATGAGCCACCATACAAAGCTAATTTCAACAACAAGGATTGATTAAACTGACCCGTACTCGGAATGTTCAAAAATAACTTTTTCAAATTTTACTGCCTACTTGATAAATTGTTAGGTTACCCAAGAATATTGCTGTACACCAATTTTGGCTCAATTCCAACCTGTAGAAGCTTCGGATTTACTAAATATAAATAAAAATGTTTCGAATTTTACTGATTACCTCATGACATTGTTGGGTTGTCTGAAAAAAAAACGCCATAAAACAAATTAGGCCAAATTCCAACCAGTAGGAGAGGGCTAGCTAACCATTTCATTGGATGAAATTGGACAGGGTCGAGAGTACCGTAGCGGCCACCAACACGTTTTCAGGGCGGTGCAGTCAAAAATATGTCAGATCACGGTAATATCTTACCATTCTTACGAATAGTAGGGATATTTTCGGTTGAAATTTTATATAAAACACTTTCCAGACAGCCCAACAATTTCATGAGGTTACCAGTAATATTTTTGCCATGATTGATTTTTCTATATATTATTATCAACAAAACGTTGTTTCTCTTCTAGCAATGCTTCTACGTGCAATGAAGCCAAATTTGGTGTGCAGCCTTCTCTTTCGGCAACAATTTCATCAATTAACCAGTCAAATTTGAAAAAAGTCAATGGCGAACAGCCTTAAGCCCCTAATGGTCATGTTGTTGTGGATACGGACACCGCAGACACATTCTCTTTGCAATAAACAAAGAATGACCTGGTGAACTATAGCACAAGAAATACTGACACGGCAAGTGGCTGCCGGATTTAAAGTTCGAAGTAGCTCCACTAATTATACCGGTAATTAAATTCGGTGCTGTACTTACAGTACCAAAGGGGACTTCCCCTCCAAAGGAGGAGAGTTGGTGTGATTATGTTCCCCAAAAGATCAGTCATGTGTAAAATATGGTTAGTTATGTAGTTATTGTTGACATGACATTAAGGTCAGTTTGTTGACAATACGGTCAGTCCACAGTTGAGTATTTTAATGTTCAAGTCTTAACCCTAACCCCAACCTAAGGACCCTCATCCCCAACTGTAATGACACTAGCCGTTACAGTGAACATAGGGACTGGCATGCAGATATATATGGGAATATTTGGCGCTTCTTCGATAGTAGGAAGACATCGGACAATGTTCACCATGATCACCAATTAATGTTTCTCATGAACACGTCAAAACAATTTTTTTTTTTGCCTTTAGAATAACGGTTATATTTGGGCTGAGAGAGGGTTAGGGTCAAAGTTGAGGTTATCCCAAGATTAGGGATGGGAAATTGAGGCTGGGGTGTGGGAGATCAGAGTTAGGGAACATTAGGGTAAGAGGTGGCCCAGGGTCAAAGTTGGGGTAGAGGCATCCCAAGATTAGGGTCGAGGCGTGTTACAGTATCCCAAAGATTAAGGATGGGAAATTAGGGTTGGATATGGTGCCCTCACCCCAAACCTAATCCAACCCCAACTTTGACCCTAACCTGGTGATTGTGGTGAACATTGTTCGATGTCTTCATACTATCCAAGAAGTGCCCAGATCAGTGGTTCTCGACCAGGGGTCTGCGAAGCATTTTCAGGGGGTCCGCGAGACCACTAAATTTTAGAAATGGTGGAAACATATTTTCTATTTTCTTCTAATTTGGGAAATCACGAGGCACTTTCACTTTATTACTACTAAGACGTCATGATGACTCACATATAACCAGAATGGACGTCGGAGATCAAATAGCCTACAATGCAAACTCAATTTAGTTGCGAATAAGCCTACTGATACAAACATAATTCTGTTTGGAGATGTTTTGTGGGGGTTTGTGGAAAAATAAGAAGTTGAAGTAGTAAGGTACATGGGGGTGACTTCGAAGTATTTTGCAATCATCGACATTGTTCTGTCACAGTGATTCTCAAACTCGGATGAGGTGAAAGTATCTGAAAAGGGGTGCAAAGCCACAGTCAACTGGAAAAAATTGTCCCGCGTCGCGCGATTTAGGCCTACATGCTACTGCTCTGCGCATAACTTCGAATTTCATATTAGATAATTCTCTCCCAGACAGCCATAACCTTCCATACCATCAAATTATTTGTAGGGAGTGTTAGCATTCTGGTTGCTTTGTCGCAAGCATAAATTCGATATTTGCACAAAACAGATAACGGCTACTTGATAATCGAGCTAAATTTGATCTAAAGCTTGCGGGTCCGCGGCGGTCCGTAACAGTCCCAAGGGGATAAGGGAGACCAAAAGGTTGAGAACCACCAGCCCCGTGGCCGGGATGTTTGCTGATGGCAGAAAATCAACCTCATAGGCACCCTCGTGCATAGAGCGTTGATGAGATGTTCGGGTAACAGACCGAGTTTAGAACTTGACAACATCCGCAAAATCTTACTTGATAACGGTCACCCTGAACACGTCATCAGCCGTGGCATAGAGAGAAATTCAACGCAATTCAACGCAGAAAAGTCAACAGAGCCCACCGAACAAACAATAAAAGATGTTTATAGCCATCTAACTTGGATTGGTCCTATTGCCACCCACTTTGAAGAACAATTGATTTCTCCCGTCAGTATGGGTTATGACACAGTCAAAACCAATGTGATTTTTTCGACTACACAACCGCTACCTTCAACACGCAAAGACGTGCTCCCTGCGCTTCAACAAAGTAATGTAGTGTACGAATATAAGTGCAACTGTGATTGTGGCTACGTCGGATGAATGTCAAAGCGTCTGCAGGACCGCATAAACCAGCATATCCTCAGATTTATCAGAGCACGTGCATCAAGCTTGGTGAAAAGGCACACACAGTCCAAGGCATTACTGACAGCTATTTGTAGAGGCAATACTTTCATTGGCAGTGACATTCAATGAATTAACACATATTTTAGCAGTCATAGTGATTTACTTGTCTGCGATTGGCTTGGTGTTGGTCAGTTGCGGGGAGCTTTGTAGGACACAAACAGATGTGAAAATAATAGCATACTGATAAAAATATACAGTTTAAGCTTTTCAAGTTTCAGTAGCAGTTACCTGCTCACCCAAATCAAAGTCAACAGAATAGCACTTTTAAAAGCTTATAGCCCTGACATTCAATACGTTTATCCCGGTAGTTCTATGACCTGTCTCATTGTTCGGGAAACCGGTGCCACTACAGTATAGTCTCTACCAGACCACCATATCACACTTGTGACAATACAGCTTATCCTCTCCGCAGTTGCAAATTAAATTCACATTTGCCGTGAAGGGCATAAGATGGGCGTTTCTGTTACCATACTCCATGAATGGATTTTCTTTCAAGCTTATATAGTAAGATAAACAGAACAGTCTTAAGGCTAGACGACTCCGTATGACCAGACCATAACAATCATAATTAATCGTTAGTTTAATGTTGTGGCTTGATCTCTGCGAGTTTTGAAGTACCGTATGATACCATTTCTAAACTAATACCTTTGCACTTTTTCGACTAAATTAGCGGTCAATTATGACGCAGGCTTGGCCTCCTATACCGGCCAAAAAGTAACAGTTAAAAATCACGGTTGAAATTTGGAAAGTAGCTGATCGTAACTGTAAGACTACTGCAAAATATCAGTTGAGCCTATCTCTAGACACAACAGCTGCCTGATGAATGAAGTGACCACGATGATCAAATCGGAAAATCGGCATAACAAAATATCCAGTACTAGCCGATCCCTTCAAATCAAGCATGGGTTTGGTACCAGTGGTAGTTTTCGTCTGATTTTGTAATCTCCTCGGGTCCATCATTGCACGGCCCGTGTCGTTATCGTTTTACATACCTTGTGTTCTAATTTCAAAATTTGAATCTTTCCGGTTGCAAGAGCCAACATTTGCACCTATTTAAATATCATAAGATTCGATTTGTTATTAAAAATGCCATAAAGGTCTATATGCTACAATGCATGACCATGACCAGCTATGCTAGGACCGTGCACGGCGGAGGTTTCCGAACAACTGATGCTGATCCATTCCATATTTCATAATGATTTCTCGGCTGTGACGTAATAATTTACAACAAGATTCACTAGCCTAGCGAGCTCGCGAGTGAAACCAGCGTGTACTCAAAGGTGGTGTGGACACTCGGAAAATCACGTGACTGTCACGCCCAGATACATTTGGTCAGTTTGTTATTGTCGATCCGTCTGCAGCAGTAATTAAAGGCAAAGTCGCTATTGGTCTTTGTTGATTTTGACTGCGTTCCATATCGAGTTGGGTGACAGGATTTAGTATGGTATATTTTGATGCTGTCATCTAGCACTGTACCTAAACTAATTTTTCCTTACCCTAGAACCTTATCCTAAGGCGCGGGAATATTTTTTATGTTTATTCAACTCAACTTCACCAGGTATTTTTATGTTTATTGCGAAACTATTTAGCTTTCGCCTTAAAAGAGTTTCGTTGTTGAAAAATCACTGTAACATGATAAGTATATTATAATTGATATTATCAGCGCGGCATAATACATTTGAGTAAACTTATTCAATTAGCTTGTGTTTATTATGAAATTACTCAGTTTCCGAATTTTATCTAAAACTGAAACTGTCAAGTACCGGTAAAAGTAGTCTTAAAGCGTAGGCACTTTTTACGTGAAGGGAGTCGATAGCGAAGTACTTGTACATTTTGGAGTACTCAAGTATAAGTTTGTCTGCTTGCACTTTACTTAATGAATTGATTAACTCTTTACACTGCATTTACGTCTATTTCAGAGTTTTCGGTTTTCAGGCAGACTATACCTTCAACACTTACTTTTTAACTCACTCGGAAATCATCATTTCTTGTACCTTACTACAAACTTACTGCTACTAAAATGTTGAAATGTAGTGTTTTCGGTGATCTTAAGCAGAAATAGGCCTACAGTACTAACCGTTTTATTTATTCGGAAATGACTACTTCTACCTTATTTTAAAGGATTCCTTGCTCGGAGCGAAATTTTATGAGGTTTTGGATAATATCCAACATGTAGGCTCACTTTGAAGGGTAGGCTACTTCGTGAAACTCTGAGAC
>ATSW01004464.1:0-12367 GCA_000444245.1 Botryllus schlosseri
GCCAGCAACTAGTAGAGAATTGGAAAGAACATTGTATATCAACAATAGCATCACCAAATATTGGGGTTTATTTCAACATGAATAAGCTGTTCAGTTGTTTATTAGAAGTTCTGTATCGCAAAGAAGCTCTGGATATAATCTCACAGAAAATAGTAACAATTCCAGGAGCCTGATGACTCATGGAGCATGTTGGGATTTAAACCGACATACTCGGCATTGTAACTCTGCCCTTGAAAGGCGAGAGCGAACCGGATTTGATCGGATGTGAAATTTTCGCAGCGTCTGCGATTGCGGTTTCCGCGAAACCGTACAGTATACTCCAACTTCCAAACTTCCTAAACTAGCACAGCAGAGCGTCACTGCCGGGTGCGGCTTCAAAAACCGGAATTGAGACTGAAAAATCTTTGAGCCCCTCCCAAACAACAGCAGCGGATTCATTAAAAGCAGAGCAATTGATACAGCAGCGTAAACAGTAGACAAACACGCGACGGCTAGCCGTCACAGCAACGGTAAAGCATTAATAAGCGCATTACGCAAAACGCTAAGTCTCGTGAGAATTATTAAGCACATATTCAGTAACTCCAGTACACAAAGGAGACTGAAAATGTCCTCGAGACGGTGCAATCAACTCGCATTAGATTACGCTGTGAGCCCGTCAAACACTGAGATTTCGGTAAGTATACGTACGAATTCCTTGGCGACATCGACGGGTATGTCCTTGTTGATGTCGAACGAGAATTCCAGCTCTACCGTTTCCGGCCGTTGTTTTTCGCTGCGTTTGAAGGAGTCGTCCACTATCAGGCGAAGCATGATGTTTTTCTGCAACGAAAAATGCAACTTGGGTAACGAACACAATCATTCCGCGTATGACATAAGTGCTGTGTGCATCCATACAGTGGAGATGACAGGCAGGACGTTCCAGAATGACGCAAGTGCGGCTGAACGCCGTGCCAAACACGCACTTTAATACATCGGTGGAGAATAGGCGTATTACCAAATTCCCAGCACAGTACAGGGTGCAAATCAGGTCTTCAGCACTTTCTGGTGCTAAATTCTGCCTTCGCGTCTACTCTAATGGTTGAAAAACGAGTCTAATACGACAATCATTACGGAGATATATCCTAGGGGTGGAGTGGGTTTAGATTACGTTCTACCAACAGATGTATCTGCATAAGAATTGTTGTATGTGGCCCGTTTTCGTCCATTTGAATGGATGTGTGTGAAAGGGAAATTTTGTACCAGAATGAGCCGTCTATCTGACTTGCATATAGTACATAGTATTGGTATAGTAGAAATTGGCGTAATACACTATTTCCTTTTGCGGTGCTTTCAAACTTTCCAACGCGATTGATTTAAACTACAATATACACCGGAGATGCGCCGCATATTTAACCGGACTGGAATCCGGCAAGTTCTTCGGAAGCACGACACGACGCTTATGAAAGCGCTTATCGATTCGGTGACTTTGAAGGCTCCTAATAACTAGCTCGATGCCTAATTGCGACTCTGCGATGTACGGCGTAATATGTAATCCTAAATTACAGCATATTGCCGGGTTCGTAATCGCGAGAATTACCGAAGATAGGAGTCGGTTAATCCCGGAACATGAACATTGAACAGCGGGGCTTTTTCGGACCCGGATAAACAGTTCGGAGATGGAAACATCCGGGTTTCAATTTTATCGAGCCAGACGCAGAAGATCTGCGCATCCATAATTATCGGGGTTAAACTATTTTTCGCTTTCTCAGAGCCTCGTGAAGGGCCAATTACAGGAAGGTTTTTTCAGGCTAAAATCGTTCCGAAAACAGCAACACTCCAACAACCAAGCAGTTTAGTAAAGCGGGCGGGCTCGATGAGTATCGTATCCGACATTGAAAATTATCAATTTACTAATCTACGAAACGCGCGATTGATGCATTTTTACGGGTTCGAGGGGCAGACAATTATCCATCATGCATCGTACATTGTCATCAATCAATTATCAATTTCGTATTGAAATCCCGGCAATTTTGGTACCAAAAAATGGAATCAATCAACTCCAATCACACGCACAGGCTGGGCTACTATCATTCAAAGGCCATTGTGTCGCCAATCCCATCAAGCACCTCGAAGCCAATCGGCACTGGTAGCGTTACGTCATCATCCTACCGCCGTGTAGGTAATTGAAACCGCCAGGCGCGATTCAATCTCGCAGTATTCAAACGGCTCTCAATACGGCGCGAGTTAATGAATCACGTGACGCGTGACGGATAAAGGACCGATGTGGTTCGTGAATTCCTGTTCGAGAATGTAACTACAGCGATCACTTATAGCGCGACAGCGTATTTTTCACACATCGGCTTTCAGAGAAGACTACCACACTGGAAACTAGGTCGTTTACATCATGGCATGCGAGAGTAGCCGGAGATTACATGGCAAGCGATCAGGAAATGGTGACACCTGTAATTCGCTGTCAAGCTACACTGGTAAAAATTTAAATCGCGTCCATATTAGCATTGTAGCTGTCATGAGCCCGGTGCGACATTTTCAGCGCAATTAGGCAAGATTATCGTTGTTTCGTCATACTTCGACATATTAGTTTTACTTTTCAATATGTTTCAATCACTTTGGTGTCTTTGTGACCTTCAGATACTTTCATTCATTGCGTATGCCTGTAAACTAAACTACGTCTTCTAGGCAGGGGTGGGTGTTTGATTTTAATTGTAAGACTTCCCCAAGTCGTTTCAAAGATTCTATTTTTTCATTTTACCGCAATCTTATGGTGCTTTGATATGATGAAATTATTGAACGCGACAGTGAGCATAAGCTTTGTTACCAACATGACGTCATTAATTCAGAGACGCGAAATCTAAAATTAAAGAAGGCTATCGCGACGGCCGCACTAAACCGCACGCGGAAAATTACAGGGAAACGACAGGGCTTTGCCTAAAAAGTAGGATCAGCCTGGCAAACAACGTTGCACCCGCTGTTAAATCTCAGGGTACTTATCCGTGTGCTTTGCGAGTAGCACACCCAACACAAATTCGATTCCACGCTGCGTTTTCCATAAAATGTAAGGGGCTTTTGCGGTCTCAATTCACACCGAAAACACTGTATTTCGACTTTGCGCAGCACAACAGCGTTTCAGCGCGCCGAGCCTAACAAACCGCATCAATCGATAGTCGACACAACACCGACCCTTGACCATCACACTATAAAGCAAGCCGTCAAAACACGAGCCAGCCTTTTACCAGCGGGCTCAGCGTGTAACGACCGCAAGCCCATGAATAGCCAGACCACAGGTCTGCAAACAAAAAGATTGAACCAGCGACCGCGCGCAGGCAAAACTTCCTTACGCCAGCCGTGAGTAATAACGATCCGTCACTAAGACATCATATGACGCGATAAACATATCTATGCGACCATTGATTGACGCTTGGCTGTAAAATACTTCGCAAAACAGTCCTACGCACCAGCGCCTCTCACGAGGTTCTGTTTCCAACCATTTCCATGATATACTCTCGTAGCCGAAAATTTACGGCGACCTAAAGCTTTTCGAGTACATTTGTAAGTAAATGAGCGACCTGACATCTGGGGCTTATACGTTTCCAAGCATTTCAGTAACATACTCGTCTGGTCAAAAATATACTGAACCCGAGGATTTATGAATACAATTGTAAGCAAATGAGCGACCTAGTTTAACTATATAATTTCAAAGAGAACAATTAGTCCGCGATAACTAAATAGGCGAGTTCAAGAAGCCTACGTCACTCACATGATAACTATCCAAACACTATACCACAGCGAAGAATAGTCACGACGTCAATTGATAACAAATATTACGAACTCAAGACGCAGCCGGCAAACAGAGGCTGCCAGAGTGGTCAGAGTTCCACTCACGTAAAGTTAGACGTAACGCCGTAAATTTCTACTCGCATACAAAAGTAGCGGTTTATAAGACACGTCAAAATTACTGACACCAACTACTCGTGGAAATATGTAGTTCATTAGGTACATTTGGTACTGTTTAAGTTTTTAGTCGTAATGATGTCACAAAAGCAACGACCCGGCCCTTGTTCCGTGGTTTGTTATTGTGACAAATCCCGAACGGCGAGATATCAGATAATATTTACGATAATATTTATCGCGGGAACTATTTGTACCCGAGTACGCGGCTAACAAGTCTAAGTATTTTCAAGCACGTCGAGTGGCCTCCCGCTGCACAAAGCCAAAACTAGAAAACTGTTGCCAACCTAACAGGGCCTGTGTAACAAACTACACTACAGATATAGCCATCGAAAACAAAAGCAAATCAAACACCTCTTTGCCAGCGTCGTCGCGCTGTTCCTCGGTGTTCTCGGCCTTCTTGTCCTCGGACACGAGCTCGACTTTGAAGCCGGAAGTCTCGCTGAAAAACGGAACCTGCAGCAGCTCCTGCACGGTGAACCTGCCGGAAAGTGAAGCGTCGTGGATTACTTCATCGAACGCAACGAGACTCGAGCCCGAATTCGAGCACAGCGCGGTGCGTACGCGGTCAAAATAGTGGTTGTCGGCGCTCAGTAGAAGTACATTCGTCAATTTCTACTCATAGCACATGTAGAATGACTGATTTCAAATTATGTAGAAAGCGAGTAACCCAAGCCTAGTTTTGCCGAATAAGAATGAACCGTTGTACGAGTATTAGGAGTCACATATACGCCGAGTTGTCAAGGTATGGGCATTACAACGCACAGGCACCGTATAACAGACACAAATCCAGAAGTTACAATTCAAAATTACAAACAACCGATTCTTAGTGCTATCAAGGACCGTCGGCCAGCTCCATATGCCAGTATGCCTGACGCGTTTCAATAAAAGATCGATTCGATTCCACGCGCATCACGAAACGAATCTTTGGACTACCAAATCGGCGGAATGGCGACCCGATTCGCGTTAACAAGCAGCCAGATCGTCGCCCGTAATTAGCAATATTATAACACAATAGGCTGCGAAAATCGCATTGTCTCCCAGGCGTCGTCGAGTCGTCAGGCCATTATCAATACACGATCCCAAATCCGCAAATGCACGCAAACCCCGATCTACTAACCTCTGCGTGCGGTCGCGGCTTATACACCTCGAGATGATGTACTTGATCTCGTCCGACTGCACCTTGTTAAAATTGGCGGGCGGCACGCCCTGCGTGACCTTCTTGAAAATCTGCGCCGCGTTCTTACACTCCGAGTACGGGTACTCGCCGGTCGTCATCTCCAGCATGCACATCCCGAACGCGTAAACGTCCACGCTCTCGTCGTAGTGCTCCTCGTAGATCTCCGGAGCCATAAACTCGGGCGTGCCTAAAATACATTTTATAATGATGGAACAACATTGATGAAAAATTCAAAGAAACTGCCTTACCGATCACGCTTTTCGCGAACGAAGTGCTTTTCAGCGTCGCCAGGCCCAGATCGCCGATTTTCACCGATCCGGTGGGCCCGGTGATGAAGATGTTATCGCACTTCAAGTCCCTGTGTATGATCGGCGGGTTGCGCGTGTGCAGAAAGTGCAGGCCCTTCAGTATCTGCCGGCACCAGTTGCGCAGCACCTTCGGCTTGAGAGCCTTCAGGCGACGGATGTACCTGAAAACGGCGGATGTAAATAGACCGAAATGACGGTAATCCAATTCAAATGCAATGTGAAATGTTGCTATGTTCTAATTCAAATTTTAATTAAAGACTGTTCAACTACGGATGCATTAGTGTCGAAAAACCAGCACGATCCAATTACGTTTTCAGCGTGCCCGAAGTCATCAGCTCCGTGACCACNCACGATGCACTTCTTGAGACGCGGGTTGGTGTAGTCCCACGAGTCGTAGAAGCGCACGATGTTGGGATGCTGCAGGCCTTTCAGCATCTCGGCCTCCTCGCGGAAACGCGAACGGTCGGCCCTCGACAGCTTGCTCTTGCTGGTCTGTAAGCGGGAAGGTTGTTTTAGGCCCGGCGCTAAAGACGAGGGTTCAAAAACGCGCCGATGTGACACGGCAAAGATTGGATTTGGATAAGCTGCAGAAGATCGTCTCCTTGCACTACTGACTACAGCGGTTTAGCCTACTCCTCTTCTAATTCAGTTTTTCTGCCGAAACTAGGCCTAGAACAAGTACTTTTTTACTCAATTCTAAATTATTGAGTAACAGCATTAAGGCGAACCTACGTAATTCTTATACTATTGATTTGGTTGAAAGTAGTTTGGGGCATGTGTGCTGTTTTCGCCAGCTTTACGCGTGAAATCATGTAAAGATTAGGACGCGGTATCACTGTAACAGAGTTTATTCTCGAAAATCGTAGCGTCGTCAGTCGTTATGCGTTAGTCGACAAAACGCGCTTCGTCATTTCGGAGCTACAAACCCTCGATAAATTACTACAACCACGCGACCCCGCGACCAAATCTGCTTTTCGAAAATATCCTAATATTTTTCAGACTTCCGTTCGAAGCGGTTTTGGAATAGTCACGTTAGGCCAGAATTTGCGATTTCGGATCAGGCCACGCAATTTCGGAAAACCTAGAATTATTACTGGACGCGAATACGATTCGACGGCGAAAACTCGCCTACACGTTGGAAATAAAATTTGTGTTTTGACCTTCCAGTGAAATACGTGATTACGAAAGCGACTGGGCGTTTTTGTGAGGCAACCAGTGTCAAACAGGATCAACGTGGTAGGGCTTCGTAATCCGATCCGTTCACTACTAGCGCGCGTTCACAGACAGCCCGGGGCGGTGGCAATGTTTCGCTCCTAACATTTTGTATATATTTGCATTTTGCGCGACGGGCCGTAATTATAGCAACGATCAGCGCGTGAAGGGCATCGCGATACAGCCATTGAACAAGGCCGAGAAATCTCGACGCGGACCGAATCGCGTTTCAGAAAACAAGCTTTTTCGCGATGTTCCAACAAATAATCGTGATAAAATCGGACGCAACACAAATAAAGCCACGCGCGCCAGTTCGTGATCGAGAACGGCCTCGTCCGGGAATTTTCCGCACGATTTTGCGCTCGAAAACCTAGCCGTTACGCGGAGCGCGGCGGAACAACTTCGCAGCAAAACAGCGCGTGTGGCTTAAACCAAGCCCGTTTCTTCTCGACCAACACCCGCAACACGCCTCTTCCCGTTTTGTCAACAAAATCGGTAGCGCGAGATCGCAACGAAGATTTGTGTGACAAGCGATTAAAGCGCGTAGCGATACGGCTCATGCGTACATTGCGCTAAGCCTTTTCGTGTCTGCGATTAATTTATGTATGGAGCATTCTCAAACTTCGCAATCGTCAACGCTCCTGGCGATTTCAGCCCGTTAACATGCAGCGCACTTGAACAAACTATGCCAGGAATTGTTATGATTCTCCCGAGATGCTCTTATGATAGTGAAATAGTATAACCAAGGACTTTTAAACCTGATCGTTGCGGGATTTAACAATTGTTACTATGTTTGGAATTTCCAACAGTCTGACAAAGATATAAACTTCCAAAAATTTGTATGACCGATGCAAAGGAATATCATCTGCAATTCGCTATCACGGTAAACTAGAATTACTATGTTTCATGGGTTTACAAAATTGGCAAATCAAACACTATCAATGCACAATTTCAATGTGTGTTGGATTGCCACGCACCAGTAGAGAGTCCAAAAGCAGCAATATTGCATTAAAATCCTTACTGACAGAGTTTGGTTCATGACAATTTCAGGATATCACAACTAAGCTCATTTCAGTGTTTGAAAACTTATGGAACATTCCAGACCTGTCATTGCAGAAATCTGATTTACTGACATCATAACATTTGGAAATGATATAATGCAGGTAAATACTCATTTGCTTCTAGTGGGTGGGGGCAGGCAACTGTATCGGCGTCGATAGTAATTTGGTCCTACCACACCATGATAAAAGTATAATAAAAGCCACTACATTCGGTTATGTATAGAAGAAAGCAAATATACAGAGCTAACCACAAAATACACACACATTTTGGTTATTAAATTTATTATTCGGTGCACATAAATGCATTCAAATACCTTTTTTGATGCACTGTAAGCAGAGCACTCATTCGGAATTGACCGGCAAATAGACAGGGGAAAATCTGCCATGCACAGCACATGCATACAGTGTGGTATTAGCTGCCATCTGCCAGTTGCTAAAACCATGGTTAGCACACTCTCTTTCTAATTAACAGGAAATGAATCATATGTCATTTCTAATGGCAGAAATTATGTAAAATAGGGCAAGGGTTCAGAAGTGTAAAGATTTGCCCTTAGGATCAATATCGAAACCAAGGACTTAAATCATAGAGTTGAGTTGACACCAATACACACTGTATCTTATTTATCCAACATTTGAGCATTAGATCAGCGAAATCTTTCAAAACAATTCTTTCAGCAAAGAGCTAAACATGAAATGATTACATCTCACTGTGACATGGCAATCAAGATGGTCTTCTGCTTAGAATCTACAGACGCTAAATACCTTCGGCTCGAATCACCAATGCTACGAATGAAAAATGTCATTGCCCACCTGCAACTCACACCAAGCAACAGCGACGCCAGTGTCGGTATCAAGGCCTTTATAGACAGTTTTAAAACTGCCGCGGCCCATTTCGATGTCGAATTTGAGGAATCGCATATCGGGAGATTGCGCTATAGCTTGGTCCTCATAATTTGCAGAATTTACATCTGTCATATCTTGTTTTGCTGAAAATAAGAATCATATATAATGCCTGACAGCCTAAATGCCTTGCTGACTTCAATCATTAACAAGACCAACACTAACCTGGCAATTTCAGCACAGTGTCATTTTCCGTCGCTTTATCATTATCGCCATGTTCCGAATTGTCTGTTTTATTAGATCCCGATATATTACTGTCGACAGACTTGTCTTCTTTTGCATCAGTGGTTCCGTTATTCTTGACAGGTGCCGAAATTTCACTGGTTTCAATCGATTTTACATCGTCTGAACAGTTGACAGCAGACTCCTGAACTGCCGTGTTGCTTATATTAACTTCTTTTGCGTCGACTGACGACGAGTCGTCAGACTTCTTGCCATCATTTGAACTGAGCTCAGTGTGTTCGGTTTGCCCGTTGAATTTGTGATGCCCATTATCGGAGCCCGCAATATGATTGCCGTTGATTTGACTTAGAATATTATCCATGGCTTCGTGTACGATTTGCTGGGTGGGATTTGGATTTGCGCCATTTGCTCCGGGTGGGATTTGCACGGTTTTTCTCGCGGTAATAATCGCCGAATCGATTTCGTTGGTTTTCTCGCCAGTTTCTAATGATTTGATGCTGTTATTTTTGGCCATTTTGTCTGTGTATGGTGAAACGCAGCACAATGGCGCCCAGGAGCGCATAAGAAAAGCTTATGCTAATGTTCTTTGAGCTGCAGTTCGATGATAACCTGCTACTGTTATTGAGCAGATTCGCATCCAATGATGAAGACAGTGCAATAAAAGCGGGCACTGTTGTAGTAGGCACTTGCTGCCAAATGCAGGAGACGGTGATCTGCCATGACTTTTACATTCCCATAATACATAACTGTGACGGTATGGAAAAAAAGAAGTGAATTAGGTGAAACTTCAGCGTGTGTCAATAGTAATAACAAAGGAGTATATCAAACTATTAATATAATGGTTCACTGATAGTATATCTGCTAAGTTCCTTTGTGTAATCCAACTAATTCCCCTTCTCAATTTCACACTGTTGTAGGAAAAACACACATCAACAAATTAAGTCATGGTCAAACAATGTGTGACAAGTACCAATTGAACTTGAAGAACCAGTCAGATAAATGACGTTATGCATTGTGAACACGGATTCAACAATATTCTTGATATTCGTATCAAATCAACAACAGTAAGCAATATCGATTAGTCTATACATGATAGAACTGACTGAAATACCTGATTAGCTTATGAAAGACATATTATTAACTTATGAGATGCCGTGGATATTGGAGAAAAAAAATCAAAACCATCCATCGAGCGTACCATATGATCAAAATATATGTTTAAGTCAACGTTCAATCAATGACCAAATTGGTAGCAATATTAGGCTATATTACAGCCTACACTGCGGATCAGAAAAATACCAGTCATTTTGTATTCAAATCCACACGTGTCACACATTCACTCAACTGATATGATGTCCTAATGTCGGCTGTTACTCTGTACAATTAAAACCTGTTTACCAGATCTCTACACACTGCGACCGACTGCACTAACATAGCATTGAAACTGACATTTCTCCAAGACATGAATTCGGGTACGGTACACTTCTAGATCGCGGAAACCTCGCTTGCGGCAGTTGCACTAATGCATGGTAAGCCTGTCATTAATACCTACCACATTCCCGGATGCCAGACAAAACGAAAGCAGTCTCAAAGCGCATCAATAGCCTCATGTCAGTATTCGCCATCACCCATACGTTAGCTTACTCGATGCAGCGAGTCGAAGATATGAAGAAGGCAGAAACTGTAACGCCACATGACTGTCGCCTAGTGGTAGAATTTTGCCACAACGCGAAATCGCTCTGTCCGAGCCAATGATTATACATATATCATATATCATATATATACATATATATATCATTGATCCGAGCATAGCAATATACAGCGTACGCTGTAAATTGCCATGGTCCGGGTAAGAGAGACACTTTATTTCCATGCATCTGAAATACATATGTAACAAACAGCAATAACAATATTACACAAAACGCAAACACAAGATTCCGTGTCGGATAGGAATCAGATACGACCTTTGAGGCCCCAAAAACTTCAATGACTTCTTTACCTCGGTGTCAACAGCGCATAATGTACTTGTACAATACACGAGCGTCCACGTATACCATATGGTCGATAAAAAGATCATCGCTCTATCAAATATACCAGACCTGTGATGTGGAGCAGTATCTCGCTGGCTACCCGACAGTCATCGAACAAGTCCACATTAAAGTCGAAATACAGACAATACCTGAATCAATACTAGCTATCATTCTAATTTACCGGACCAAGATCTGAGATATCGATCTCTCCTTCCGACACATGCCATCTCTTTTTGTCGCCTGTCCTTTTATATTATCTTCTTTTTTCCTTACATTTAGTGAGTAGCCTATTCCTCCTTTTTTACATCGCCTAAGTCAGGTGGGTGAGGTCTCTGATTTCGAAGTTTACTTCAAGTCATCGTAAATGGTTTGATCTGGCCGAGCCTTGAACTGCCACAATCAACCGATGCCACAATGTCACAACGAGCAATCTTACTTAGAATCAGAGGTGGTCAAAGTAGTCAGCGTTGGCATCCACCATGCATGCCAAGGTGGGTGTCTACTATTCCAAGTCGTTTCGACACTATCCTACAGTTTAATAATTTCGCAATTTCGTTCAGTTTAGTATTAAAATTTCATCATTTCAAAACACCACAAGACTGCGATATGATGAAAAGATAGGAAGGTGTCGAAACGACTTGGAGTAGGCTAGTACAGGCTATTTGAGATCAGACACCCACCTGGGCCTAAAGGCAAGATAGTGGTTTACTGATTCGATAAAACATTTATTAAAACGATGATTAAATTGAAGCAACAACGCCGCAACTTTCTACCCAATTCCAAGTAGAACATGTACGTATGCAATATCTATTTTCCATCATTTTTCCTTCGGAATCAAAGTCTCAGAAGGATATGAACGCCACTGTTGAGTATATATCATATATTAAGAGTAATTTCGGAATCGAAAGCGCGTCCTCGTCGGACTACCATATTTTCGGCAAGACCTACACGATAACGGATTGCGCTCTCAAGTATGCTGGACCAAAGCTGTGAACACCGGTATTTCGACGGCAATCCGCGAGTCGTCTAGCATCCATACAAGTGAACAGTGGTTCCCAACCTTTTTGGATGTCGGAGCTGCATTTCAAACTTTAGAGTAGCCTACCTATGGAGCCGCATGAAACACTCGAGTAGGCTACTTGTAACGGAAATTTAAAGGTGCCTAATTGGGTACCTCTGCATCTCACCATCCAGCTCATTCAAAAGCATGTACATGTACATAGACTTCTATAGAGATTATATATCGGGTATTTTAGCATTGATATAGACACAGATTAGCGAGTGCTATGCAGAGGTGGTCAGTAACGGAGTACTTCTACTTTTTTGAAGAACTCAAGTAGTTTTTCTCTACTTGTGGTACTTACTCAAGTAGATATTTTTTTTCGCTACCACTACTTCGTAATGATTTGTGAACTACTTACTTACTTTTCGCTATTTTCAGTTTGTCAAGTAGATGTAGTTTAATCCCCCAACAAGAAAGATAGGCTAAGGAATTTCGGGGCTCTGAGACTGCCAAGGCACACAGGCCTATCCCCTGTGTGCCTTGGC
>ATSW01004465.1:0-10370 GCA_000444245.1 Botryllus schlosseri
GAACTGAACAGCTCGATGGGGGGCCTGCTTTGGTCGGGATCGACTTTTTTACGAATGTCCTTCAGCACCATGGCGTATTCTTGCTGAGACCGAATGAACTCTTTGATCTGGCTCTGAATAGTAAAGAAAAGAAACACCGTTAAAAAACAGCCATCACAAAAAAAAATGAATGAGGATATTCCAGGGTTGTAATGACTTGAGTCACGATTTTCTAATGACTCGACTCGAGTCAGTCTATGTATTGACTCGACTTGGACTCGAGTCATTGCTCATGACTCAAACCAAGTCATGTGACTCGAGACTCAGACGGCCAAGACCGACATTTCCTTGCAATTTCGAAGAATAGTGAAGTAACCACACTATTGTGATTTCGTCTATTGGTACTGGTACTTGAAAATGCGACCAGAAACCGCTAAAAGTGAGGAAAATTAGTATATTATAAATGCGAACCATTCGATATCACCAAAAAGAGTTATAAACAGTGGGTTTAACAAGGCTTTAACTGGAAAAGCAGCAGTCTTGGACTCGAGTCATAATAACATGACTCAGACTCGACCCTCTGCTCGCTGACTTGGACTGAATTGAAAATGACTCGACTTGACTCGAGTCAAAACTATTAAAGTGAGATCGACTTGTGACTCGGAGCCCTCTGACTTGATTGCAGCCCTGGTAAAACTTTTTACTCAAAATTTTAGCATCATACAGGGCCAAGTGCAATGAAACCTTCGCCCACGTCAAGTTTTCGACGATTAAAATACCATCAAACCTCGTTCTCGACCCTCCTTGTCGCGGAAGATCCGTCGGCCGCAATTTCCAGAATTTTCTGAGGTAGCTTCGGGAATTTTGTCATAACAAACGAAAACACGGGAAGACTGCCGTTGAACACGCCCAGCTACAAGGAATAATGCACTACACAATTAACCAAGTCACCAAGACACTGTTCAGCAGCAGCTGCGGTAAAGTGCTAACTAAACCCCTGTAGTTCAGAAGGTTGTATTGTGCTTAAACTCATATGAAATTGTACCACTTATCTTCATATCTGGTTGCAACTGGCTGTCCTAACAAAGTAGGACGTTTTAGGCTTAGAAACAGGCACCGTTTTACATGAAATAACCAATACTTTAAACAAAATCAGGCCCTATGAAGAATTACAGTGGTTACAATACGTATTATGGTAGAGATAATTAAAAGAATTTCATAGTACGAGAGATACTTTCCTACATTCTTGAGTAGAAAGTGTGTGTCCTTACTAAGAAGCTTCCCAAGGACATTGAACAGCAGCAGTTGTTAGCTGACAACACTCAAGTTGTGCGTACACTGCTGCTGACAAACCGTGTTGCTTCATTCTCACAGTAGTGTCTGCATCACAATTTTATGCGGTTCTTGATATAAGAATGATGCAATGCCCAAGAAGTCTTCCTTCAGTTAGGATATTGCGGTACATTGACCGTAGCACCATGTCTACTTATTTGTTTCATTTCACTGTTTATGATTCACAATGAGCAGACATCAAAAAAATTTTGACTTAATGAACAATTTTGACAAATTTTGACCTAACGCTACAATTTTGACATGTCCTACTCATAATGTGGTGACGTTATGGTAGTCATAATTAAATTCTGCCTACCTTATGCACTCTCACTAGCCATCCGTTGTTGGGAAAATATTGCAGGATTTTCTCAACGATAAAATCCTGGCAGAGCGTGATGCAGATGTAGCGACCGCCGTTTTTCAACACGCGGAAATACTCTGAAAACATCTTTTCCGGCGTTTCCGTGCAAGATTTGTCAGACATCACGGCGTCCAAAGTACCCTGGAACACCAATTTTCCATGAAAGATAGCCTAACCTTGGTGATTGTAGATAGGGTTATTAACTAGCAGTGGACTTGGACGACTAGATAGTAGAGTCATTTTACACAGTAGAAAAATGACTCGAGTCAAGTCGAGTCACCTAAAATATACCTTGTCAATAACCACAGTGAATGCATCTTCGTAAAATTCCATCTTTGATGCGTCCATATTGTAGTAATGCATCATGTCTCTGTCGCCTTTTCTTGCATTCATCTGTTTTAAGAAAGCGATGTCACGATGAGTAGGTCACAGGGAAAAATTCAGGGACATTACAGTCAATAAAGGATAGGGTAATCAGTGTACAGGCCTAAACGACATGATATCTTTGGGAAATCTTACCCTCTTACATGAATTTGTAACCCACGGCGCTAAAACCCTTATAGTTAGCACGAGTATAGTCACAGTGACCGTGATTTTTCTGATTGCACCTGCCTTAGGACGGCTGAAGGAAACATATTAAATCATTGTGGGATTAATTAATAATATAATTGCTGGAATATTAATAATTAGAACCCCAGGAAGTGAATTCACTAACTTCTGAGATTTCGAAATGTTTCCCCTCATAGCCAGAGAGAGGCTGAATAATTTTTTGTCAAACGTGAAAATAAATAGCATAGGCCTACATACGGTAACCAAAATCCAATTCCGTGAAATATAATTAAGGCCTATACTGATATAAGCATAGCATAGTCTTGTACAGAAGTCGTTACCCTACTGTGAATACTTCATGCATTAACAAACCTGATCAATAACAATCTGACTGTTGTCAATATTGGTGATATTTCGGAATCCTTCGTCGTACATTTCTTCGCTCATTTTTGAGTTTCCGCATCCAGCAACTAAGACCCGATCTAGAAATAAATAAAGTGAAGGTAATATAAAAAAGTAAGCAATGGAACTGAAGTAGCATGTATCGGTATTGGCGAAATACCGAGCTAATCTAACACCATACCTACACATTTAAAAGCCTAATCTAACCAAACCCGCCTCCTCACACAACATAACCCAACCCAACTCAACTCAACCCCTGACCAGTAAAACTGGCATCCGTGGAATGGAATCCCCGCTTGGCGCTCAGCATTTCTGGGATAGCATGGAGCGGCATGAACTGGTGTAAGACTTGGAGAGTCTTGCATTGCAAGACTGTATTTGCACCTTCCTTGTCCAGCGGCATATGCACATCATGCACTCATGGTATTGGTATGAAAAAGCACATATGGTGTGTATGTATAATGTATATCATGAGTCGGTGCATAAGCTGTAAAAACATCTATAGGACAGAAGTACATTACGTCCTAATTCGTTACCATTACCAACAGAACAGGGCTTATACTTTATAGTTTATAGGGCAGGGATTAGGTACGAAGTTACGTAGAATACCGATAAATATCTCATAATGATTGCCATACCTGTTGGTTTCACATATCTTTGAATTATGTCCCTGATCTCGGTGTACGTTCCATACCATTCGAAAGACGATTTTCTCAACTTGAAGAAATCCTCCCAAAAGTCCGTTTTACTGAATTCAGACGGCGTGCCAGGCACCAGAGCTGTTCGCGGTAGCTTCATGATATCGCTATTATTAATGTAGGATAGCTGTTGATAAACAACAATCATAGAAAGGACAATGCAATGCAAAACAAAATCGTAATACCGCATGCCTTGGAATTGCGGACCGATGCTACGCTGCATTGCTACACATTGTTGTTGTTCGCGTGTGTACATCAACCACTGAGTCATATAAGCACAGATGGACTGAAGTTACTCAACCACGACAGAAAGTTATCTCGCTAATTTCTGTCCTACAGGTTTCAGTTTATTATTACCAAGTTTATCCGATCAATAAACCACGACATTGCGATACAATGAAAATAAAGGAAGGTGTCGAAACGACTTGGAATAGTCTTTGAAATCAGACACCCGCCGTGGCCTAGGCGATGTAAAGAGGAGGCAACTCTGAATGAATAGTAAGGGCGAGATCGATATATCAGACCGAAAGAACAGACACATTCATTCTCGAGCACTGACTAGTATTCGGTTCATGCAGTAGCAATGATCAGCGGTACCGTTTGGAACTGTACAAATAGTTCTTTAGAGAAATAGATGGTTTATACTAATTCAAATTCAGATTCTCGGGCATCATCATTAAATTTCTTAAAATTTTTATCGAATCAATACATCACAAGATTGCATAAGCATAACCGTTGAGTGTTTCATCGCACAAAACCGGCGAAGCGGTTGTCACTAGAGCCCAACCGACATCGTATATTTAATTCGATACCTATGAAACCGACAGCTTGCATTTCCAGCAATAAACACCAATATATTTCGACGAGTTGAAATCATAGCAATATGCTGGATATCGAGGCCAACTTACGCGTGAAGTTTCGATATAATTGGAAGAGCTGCTAAAATGCCTCACCAGTATGGGCGCGATGAACCAACCCTCATCCTTGATATATTTACTAGCCAGCCTTCACGATTATCGGACCACGACCTAACATCGACCTCGCCCTCCGCCACACGCCACCTCATTTTGTCGCTTTCGTCTTATATTCTCTGCATTACTTTTCATTCATTGTGCATGCCTCTACCTTACTTCGCCTAGGCTAAGGTGGGTGTCTGATCTTAAAGGCTACTCCAAGTTGTTTCGACACCTTCCTATCTTTTCATTGTATCGCAGTCTTGTTATGTTTTCAAATGATAAAAATATTAATAAACTGATTGATTGGGATATACTGCGATCGACCTTTTGTCACTGACTAAAGTGCATAGAAACCTACGTTCCAGATGAGGTAAATTTGCTTTCAAATGCTGTCTCTTCTTTGTCTACGACAGTCAAGCTTTATATTTCCAGTAGAATAAACTATGTACTGTTTGTCTATCACCTCCACAGTTTACTAGAACTCAAAACTTAGTGAACAGATCAAAACTGAAAGAACAGACACAAATTTATTAAACATAAAAATATCAAGTGTATATATCATGATTTCTTCTCTATATCGTCACTGGATTTGCTTTTTGATCGCCTTGTCAACACATTTTTTAACCGTGTCGCGATACCGGGCATGTCTTTCGATTCGGGGACGGTTTCCACCTTGGTGCCGGCGAAATCTGCGTGTATTTGTGGTGCGTAGAAGAGGTCGAATAAGTTTTTACTTTGCAACGGAGGCTCGTGATGCTTTGCGACCCTGGAAGATAAGCACACTTGTACATGTTCATAATGTACATGCTATCAATCTAGTTAGTTAACGGCAGGTTGTAATGACCCGTTAACCAAGTTACAAGGTTCGAGTAACAAGTCAAACACACTTTTATAGTTTTGACTCGAGAAATTTTAATTCACCACCGAGTCAAGTCTGGGAGTAGAGGGTCGAACCCAGGGCTGTAACCAAGTCACAAGGGTCCGAGTCACAAGTCAATCTCACTTTTATAGTTTTGACTCGAGTCAAGTTGAGTCATTTTCCGTTCACCACCGAGTCAAGTCTGAGTCCAAGTCATTGAGCAGAGGGTCGAGTCTGAGTCATGGTATTATGACTCGAGTCCAAGTCCAAGTCATTGTGTTAACTGCTCAGTTTCCAGTTAAAGTCTTGTCAAACCCCATTTACATAACTCTTGTTTAGTGATATAGAATGAATAGTATATTCATATTGAAATGAACCCGAATATTTTCAGCTGACACTCGTCAGGGGTAATCGTCAGCAACTAGTAGAGAATTCGAAAGAACAGCGTATATCAACAATTGTAACACAAAATATGACGTCACCAGCACGAAATGTCGAATACGAGAGCGTTCAATGTACTATTTTTAGATGATAAACGAATATACTAATCAATTGTATATTGAAGTTCTGTACCTCAAAGAAGCTGTTGATATAGAATGGTTTGCATTTATATTATACTAATTTTCCTTGCTTTTAGCAGTTTTTGGCAGCATTTTCAAGTACCAGTACCAATAGACGAAATCCCAATAGTGTGGTCACTTTACTATTCTTCGAAATTATAATGAAATCTCAGTATTGGCCGTCTGAGTCTCAAGTCATATGACTTGGTTCGAGTCATGCGTAATGACTCGAGTCCGAGTCCAAGTCATTTTGTTCACTGTTCAGTTCAAGCCAGTTCACCACACTTTTTTTCAACTCTGCTCGAGTGATATAGAATGGCTCGCATTCATAATATAGTAAATTTCCTCAGTCTTAACAGTTTCTGGCCCTATTGTCCAAGTATCAGAACTGATCGACGAAATACCAATAATGTGGTGACTTCACTATTCTTCGAAGTTACAATGAAATGTCTGTGTTGGGCTGTTGGCCGTCCTAGTCTCGAGTCATATGACTTGGTTCGCGTCATGGACAATGACTCGAGTATAAGTCGAGTCACCAAAAAATCGTGACTCTAGTAATTACAGCCCTGCATTTTTTAGTATTTGAAGTAGAAGTGGAGGTTGTCTAAAACAAACCACTCGAGTAGGGAGCACAAGAAGGTAAAACCTACTTGAGTACTTGGAAAACGTAGAAATACTTGGTTACTGACCACCTCTGGTCTCAGAACACATAGACAGAGCTGTAATGAACCGACTCGGGTCGCGATTTTTTGGTGACTCGACCGGCTGACTGGGGTCGGGTCATTTTTTCAAATGCGTAAAATACCTTGACTCGAATTGAACCAAGTCATGTGACTGTAGACTAGGACGGCCAAGACAGACATTCCATTGTAAATTCAAAGAGTAGTAAAGTCACCAGGTTATTGGGTCCTGATACTTTAACTAGGGCCAGAAACTGTTAGGACTAAGGAAAATTACGATACTACGAATCGAGCCATTCCATATCAATCGAGCAAAGTTGAATCGGACTGAACTGAAAACTGAAGAGTGAACATAATGACTTGAATTCGGACTCGAGTCACAACACTACGACTCTACCCTCTACTCACTGACTTGGACTTGACTCGGTGGTGAATTGAAAATGACTCGACTTGACTCGAGTCAAAACTATAAAAGTGAGATTGACTTGTGACTCGGAAACTTGTAGTACATGTATTACAAAGGAACTCACGTTAATGGAAATAACATATCTGTAAAGTTTTGATCAACCCACAGCATTGAGACGAAGTGTGGTAAAGTAGGTATGGACGAAATAATACCAAATTATCTTTATTGTGATATGGAAATGGTAATACATTTTTTGTGGTCTATTAAAAGCTACATATTTCAACTCCCCACTTCTTTCATACTTGAAGCCTAATCCTCGATTTAGAATTGAGTCACGCAGGTTCTCAATTTTTACCAGCCCTAGCGATCAGCTATCACTGGGAACTGTGACTGTCAGATACTCACTTATATGAAACGTAGGGCTTCAGCTTGAAATCTTTCAAATCCGGAACCACAATGATCGGAACCTTTTCACGCATCGGGACCTTCTGACCAAATTCGTTCACAATTTCTTCGTCTATTTCTCCCATTGCTGAAAAAGAGCTGACGTTACAATTGGAATGACATGGCTTACAGATCGTAATGTCATCAATTGTGACTCAAGGTCAGGGTTTTACCCAAGTCACAACTCAATCTTGCTTACATAGTGGTGACGGGAGTCAAGTTGAGCCATTTTCAACTCGCCACCGAGCCCAAGTCATTGAGAAATGGGTCAAGTCCTAGTCATAGCGTCAAGACCCGAGTTAACTGTCCAGTATTGAGTTCAAGACAGGTTAAACTCAATGCTGTGAGACTCCTGGGTGATTTGGAATACCTCGCATTCATAATAAACTCATTTTTCTCACTCTTTGTCACATGTTCATAACTGATATTAAGCCAGTATCTGGGCCTACTTTTCAAGTATTGGTCTGAGATAGAAGACTTGTGGATGTCTCTAGTGGTGTGCACAAGTCTAGTCATTTTTCGCGCCGAATAAAATTACTCGAGTCAAGTTAATCCGAGTCAGGACTCGATTGATTACAACACTACTCCAGAATCGCTCATACTTCCGAAGTCTACGTTACTATGACGCGAGGGCATCGACCTAATTCTACTCATTTTTTTGCCGAAACTAGTCCTAGAATACTTACTCTTTCACTTACTTGGAACTCACCACTTCCACTTGTACTCGAGTCCAAATTTACGTAGTGCCAACGATTACTACTCAGAGGTCCTCTACTCGTAATAGGCTTATTCAAACACATAAAAGACAGTTTCTGGTCCGAATTGCAGGGTTGTAATGACTCGAGTCATATTCTTAAAAATGGAAAATGACACGACTCGAGTCAATTCGTGTATTGCCTCGACTTGTTCTCGAGTCACTATGACTCGACACATTCTATATGATTTATTCAAGTCTCGTATATTAGGTCCGACATCTGAAAAATAGGCCCAGAAACTGTCTTTCATCTGTTTGAATGAACATGTTTAGAGTGAGAAAAATATGTGTATTATGCATCTGAGGCCTTCAGCACCACCCAAGAGTTTCACAGAAGAGTTCAACATGACTCAAACTTGATACTGAACAGTGGGACTCGAGTCTTAACACTATGACTCGGACTCGACTCTTTGCTTCCTGACATAGATTCGGTCATGAATTGAAAATTGCTCAGCTTGACTCGAGTCATTACAACCCTGGTCAACACATACATGTCTCCCACGGCTTTGGTTCTCTTTTCCGATCGATATATCTTCCTTGCATTGGTCTTCGAAAGGCCGGTTTCGGAATAGTTCTTCTGTTGGAGGGCGGTAGCTTACGGGACACCGCCAACATCGACGTGAGACGCATTTTACCGTTAATTTTACAAAATCGATCTGCAGAAATTGAGAGTAGCATTATTAGCAGCGATAATAAATCGGAATTTTAATGATTTGAAACCACTAGGTAAAGGGAATGCGCGAATCATGTCTTGACAATGTCATCAACTTTAACCATTGATGGTAAATAATCAAATCAAACATTGGAACCTGAAAATTTTATATACAATTCACTAAGTTTCGGCATGATCGTGCTTTTGAATAGCTAGAGAATCGGCAATTGAGAAGCAGTTGCAGATAACAATGTATGAACAGAAAAATATATACACAACGCACAGCAGAACACAGGAGTTATGTACACTCGAGTTGGATGGTCGATAGGAATAGGTCAAGTATGGTAACCTAAGTTAAAAAGTTCCCAATTAGTATGTCTCATTACTAAGTCGCTGTTTTGGGCACATATTATCATAATTAGTGATGAATTCTACAACAGTCTCGGAATGAATATTTGATAAATTTGTTGTTCATTTCATGATAGAACTCAACAGCTAGAAACAACATGGTGGTCCACATTATCATCTTGATTCCACAGTTCTTATGTACAGAATTATTAAAGTCAGATCTGGAAACATATTTAGACAATTGATTTGCATATGTAAAACAGATAGGAGCAATGTCGCATTGGAGGCGGTGCAATATATTTCTGCCGGTTGAACTTTTCAAAGGAGTGACGAGTATCTACTTAGCACATAGCATAGTACTGAGCCAGTAACAATTACAATTAAATGAATATGCCAACCTGTTCAGTCTGATGAGGCGAATTACCCACATTACAACCTCATAACAAACCAAAATAGCGTAAGTTAGGGATGTTAAAAAATAACATTTTGTTAAAATTTTAGTGGCTACTTGATAAAATTGTCAGATTGCCTAAAAAATTTCGCTTAGGCTATATGGGATGGCGTTTGAGAATAATTTGTTACGCAACATTATTTTTAGGCAGCCTAAAAGTTTTACACAGTAGCCGGCAAAATTTCAAAAAAGAGTCATTTTTGAACAGCCTCAACTTCAAATTGCAAACAAATACCGACATGAAATTACGCATCATAAGATAAAATCGGCGCCAGCCATTTCTCAACATCATCAACCGACATTCCTTTCCGGCCCGCGTAATCTATGACTTGATCTTTCATGATTTTTCCGACAGAAAAATACGACGATTTCCCGTTCGCGAAATACAACCCGCTAACGGAAGCGGCCGGATTCATAGCCAACGATTCTGTGAGTTCGACCCCGATTTTTTCCCTCGCATTCATAAGATCCCACATTGTAGATTTCTCGGTATGATCTGGTTGACTTGGGTATCCCGGCGCAGGCCTGATTCCAGAGTATTTGATACGATGTAAGTCGTTGGCTTCAAAGTTTTCGCCTTTGCAATAACCCCAATAGTTTTTGCGTACTTCTTGGTGGAGATACTCGGCAAAAGCTTCCGCCAAACGATCAGCTAGAGCTTTCGTCATAATGCTGTTGTAATCATCGTGATTTCTTTCATAGTTTTTACTCATTTCGTCAGCTCCAAAGCATCCTACGGCGAACATTCCGATGTAATCTTTGATCCCGGAATCGCGGGGTGCGATAAAATCAGATAAACAGAAATGCGGGTCTGATCTCTCCTCTTTTTCTGCTTGCTGACGTAATCCGTAGAACGTAGCGCTAGGTTTTGAAGGTCTCGGCATATCGTCAGTCGTAAAAACTTGAATATCATCGCCTTCAGAGCAAGCCGGATAAAAG
>ATSW01004467.1:0-22305 GCA_000444245.1 Botryllus schlosseri
AACTATAAAAGTGAGATTGACTTGTGACTCGGAGCCTTGTGACTTGGTTATACAGCCCTGTGCAAAACCCACCCCCTGAGCTAACAACGGCTGCAAGAACATTACACAGTAGAACACCGGCATCGCGATTCACGACAAACAAAGATACATGTTTTCAAGTTTTTAGTCGTTTCTATTTTTCCAAGTGCGCAACTAGAACTAGAACTAGAACCGTCAACCAGCTCACTAGATTGGTCGTTTGCAATAGTGTGGCATAATTACGAGAGTAATGGCGGAACGATTTCGGCCGCGAGATTACGATCGCTCGTTACGATTACGGCGGGGCTTGTTTGTTGTCGTGTTATCGCTCGATACAAAACACAATGAATCCGTGTTGCCTACATATCGGATTAAAAGTTGTTGATTAGATACACGACCCTACGCGCCGATAACGCGGGCTAAAGGTCGCGATGGTTTTACCGGGAGGGTGTTTTCGCGAAGGTTGTATAATGTATGTGTCATTGTGATACTCCTAGCTGGTTTACATTTCTACGAGTCGACGTAAGCCTCACAACAACGAACCCCCTTGCTGCAAAACAAACTGTGTGGTCAACTACAGCATGTCACACAGTCAGTAACAAAGTATTTCTACATTTTCCGAACCTTCTACTTCTACTTGAGTAGCAATACTGAACAGTCAGCGCGAATAACACGCGATAAGCAAGCAACCGATGCATTCTGGCGTTTATAAGGAGGTGATACAGGTACCGGATTTGACTGACTCCTCCTACGCTTATAGTCTGTCTGTGACATAACGGAGAATGGGAATTACGTCACTTGCGCCAGAGGCGTAAATTCCGTATCGCGGACGAGTTTTTGGTGTTTTCGAAATCGCGGCCAGTCACAGTCTAAACACGACTATTGCGTTTTTTTCCCGAAAATATATGCCCCGCTGCTTTGGAGATCAGGCGAATATCTAGACTTTAGAGCAGGGGTTCTCAACCCGCGGCCCGCGGGCCGCATGCGGCCCGCAGACGCTTTTTCTGTGGCCCGCGAGATCTTTCAATATGACCGCAATTACTACCGGCACAGTATTGTTGCATACGGTATCAATTTAGCCACTAAAGCTCTCTTATCGCTCCGTCTCTGTTTCGTTTGATTTATTCTCATTCTTCAATGTTTACTGGTTTCTTGATATATGGTCGAGTTTAGATTCTTATTGTTCTGAATAGGTCTTCGGACTATCGGACAGTCCATCTCGAGTTACACATATCACCTGATCTTAGAAAAAGCGTTGCTAGCTAGGTCTCAGGCTGAGCAATCCATATTTTGAGGCATTGTTGAGATTGCCGACGACGTTAAAAACGCATGATTCAAAATTGCTTGGTATATCGCTAAACCCGTGAAATCTGTTAGAAAAGGTGTTTCTCCAACAAAACGTTACTATACTGTGCGAATCTCCGCTGTTTCTGGAGTTTAGCAGCAAGGACAACTTCACCTAACAAATTTCGAAGCTGCAGTTGTCTGATTCAACCGTGACAAGAATGGTAACAGCAATGTCAGTTAATCTTTTGTCGCATGTTTTGAAACACATTGCCCCGTAGACTACTTTAACCTAGCATTGGACAAAATCTACGGACAAAACAACGCTAATTGTATTGGGGTACTCTATCAGAGTGGATATATTTGTAGACGTAATGCTGACTGGGCAAACGTGGGGAGATGGGACTAGCAAACAACATCAACTTAACAAAGCTGACTTCTGTAACTATTGGTGCAGGGCATCAGCCATGGAAGGAAAGGAGAATGGTTGATTGGTTTGCTCAGAAATTACCCCGGACGTGAGACTTCTTCTCATATCACTGAGAGCCTAAAGTGACAATGGCCTCTGTAAAGAAAAAGTTACCGTAGTTTTATACTTGCTCGCTCACGCATTGAAACAGAGAGTTCAGTTCTCTGGTGCAAGGGTTTGAAGGTGCACATATACCGACTTGGGAACGAATGCAATGCACGCTTCATGAAGGGATTTACGCAACAATCTCACTAGAAACAGCAACTGAAAGCTTACGAACGCTGTCCATTATGCTGTAGAATGCATACAAACAAAATGCCCATACACGACTAGTAAATAGGCTATATTAGCCTAAATATAATAGTATAGTCCACAAATATACGGTAATAATGTTCTGCGGCCCGCAGCGCTTTTTGCTGTTAAAATGCGGCCCGTTACGCAAGGAAAGTTGAGAACCCCTGCTTTAGAGGGTCAGCCAATCGCACATACTGCCAAAAATAGTCTGCCATATGCGATATGATTAATAGAATTGGACACAATGATTCGACTATCAATTGTAACTGATTCTTGTAGCGATATTGTTCAGCACTGCAATTATACATCCGATGTCACTGCGAGGTATTCTATCAATTAATTTTTAGACACTATGGTCCCACAGTCGGAANCCTTGAAATCANCACAGCATCTAAAACGGTACGCGCGTTGGCGGAAGCGAAATTTCCGTAAAATAGTATTTTCATAAAAGCATAATTAATTGTCNAGTGCAACTGGCGTTATTGAATTTACATATTCGAACTATCCAAGTCATCCGTGCTGTNATGACTCCTTAATAAGCAGTACTAGAATAATCGGATCGAATCGAAGCTTGATTCGGAATCGAATCACATNCAATCGAATTCCCGGACTTAAAACCGTCTTCAACTATATGCTATTAAACGCGAACAAGTTCCTCAATCGCTGCGCATGTGTACGATGCGGCGAATTATGTCATAAGCACTTGAAAACCGCAAATTCGCGACAGCTATCCATCCGGAGTAGCGCTACCGCGGTTTCGCGCGTTACCGTCCTTGTTCAGGAATATCCAGTTTATGTCATAAATCAATCAATCAATCATTGTATTGAAATTGCTATTAGATCAAAACGGTACAAGATTGCGATATAATGAACAGATAGGAGGGTGTCGAAACGACTAGGAGTGGTCAGACAGCCACCAATAGCCTCGCAGACTTAAAAGGTCGAGTAATCGTTCTTTCTAAAGAAATCGACTAGATATATATCACGACCACTATCGTTTTTTTTTTCGAATGGAATCGATTGCGCCGGCGATTACTTGAAAATACTGTAATCGATTACGATTTCAAATCACGATTACCCCATGTCTGCTGACAACTCATTGAACGACACAGGTTCAGATTCTGGTTCAAATCTTGATGAGCAAGCACCCTGAATGATATAACTCATATTTCGACAATTCTAATCCGAGCTCGATTGTTCTCAACATCGATAAAGCGATTGATGAGATCTGATATAGCGATACGCTATATTCGTATCTTCCCCATTCAATGCTTTTGGATACGCGAGGAGATTAAGTCCGCGCGGCTAGACCAATTTGCGGGGAATCTATTCTCTAGGCCGGCCGCAAATTTACATCGTGATGAACGCCTTGTTATAATTACCGCCGCGCCACGCCTATCTATTGTCTGAAATTACTGTTTTTGTAAAAATACAACCCGTTATCCTAACGTAACCTAAACAAATAGACCAAGAAGTCATTGTTACTCGCATGCAGGAGACGGCTAATATGACTGTGATGAATTAGTTTTTTTACGACGCCAAGGCGCTTTAGACATTATTGTCAGCGCTGGTAGGCATTATCTTAATTCCTTTTCACAGTAGTGCATTACTGTACACAACGAACGTGTTTTGCATTGTTCTAACTATGCGAATTCCGCAATGATGTCGTCAGTCGCATACATTTCCAATGATTTTTCCAGACAGTTGCAATACGCGCTGGATCCATCGCCCTGTTGAGTCAAATTCATAGATGGTCACTGGTATGTACGAAGTACCTTCGCTTCTACTTTGTACCGAGTTGGAAACAGCTACTTGTATACTTGAACTTTAGTAGAAATGTACCCATTTCTAGTTAACAGTTTTCAAATTTTTCACAAAACCGAATCTTCGATTATAACATATACTTAGAAATCGGTACTTTTACCTGTGCTTTGGTAGAAATATCAAACATTACTTCATGCATCCAATAACTATTTTGACCACCCCTGGTCTCATTCGCTTGGCGTGCCGCAAGTTCGCGGTGCAAGCTACAGCAGATATCGCGAAATTGCAAGACAGTTATCACCTAGCGCGAGATTACATCCGGATTATCTCGCGGCCCAGAACGGCGAGGTCACAAACAACGCGTTTCCCGGCATGTTATCGCGACCCGTACCCGGGGCCTTGTTGAGGGTAGCAGCTGAGGTCGCGCGACACGAGATGTAACAACACAGGCGCGTTTACGTTGATGATTTTACGCAGTTTACCCTAGCGCGCTGTAGGGCATATGCAAATCCGCGTTTTCACGGTACAACAACACCGATTTATCGCAGGTCTAAGCGCGAATGCACGGCGAAGGAAGTATGCCGACTTAGCTTAATGCGGACACTTAGTCCGCTCACTTTTGGTCAAATTAAGGATAGAAACGGCTTTGTCCGAGTTAAGCGGAATATCATTGTCGATGGTCGTGCGTAAGGTACACGACGCATTCAAAATGCGCTATTGCTGCACAATTAATTAATTCCAGCTACGCTATACTGCAGTAATTGGCGAAGATCGTATAAAACGCATATTACTTGTTGTACAGATTTTCGATACCAAACCATTCAGCAAATACTGTATACTGCATTACTGTGTAACACACGCATTTAAGGTTCAAATAGTGCTTTTTGATATCCACGCAAACGTTTCTGAGCCTTTTTGCCTAATACAGCGACTGTCCTGGTTATCCGGTGTTCGCATTGAGCGGAGTCGACTGCATCGTAACTTGATTTGAGGTGTTCAGTAGCGAAGTACCTCTACTGACCACTCCTATGTAATGAAAATACAAATCTACCCCAATACCACGTTATTGCAGGTGCACCTGTACGTTGCATGTTGAAGGGAGTGTTGTAATTTGATTTCATTGTCACGAATCACGACTTAGATGTACCGCGCTGCTAACGATCGCACCACATCTAACGTTACCAAGTCGACAATGAGATATATTTATAGAATACACGCTCTGGCAACAAGGCCGCGATAAAAATATGATGTATCGACTTCACCCTATAATTCGTTCGCAGTCGTGACCTCGTTCTGTGCAAAACACGACTTCGAGGGAAATTATATTGCAATCTATCGCCGCTGTTTATGTGTCTGATCGTTTGGGGGGTCGATTGATATTTCTGATGGCAGTCTCAATTAGCCAGCACGTTTTCCGACTGGCTATGGTGTGGCAGCTCCAAAGCGACTGCATGATAAGGCGTGGACCTTGTTAGGCTGTTTCAATAGCGAGCGAACTTTGTTTGGGTGTGTTTCGTGCAGTATTCTGCGGTGTCTGGCAGCGACTGTCGATGTGCGTTCCCATAACGTTGATTGCCCGCCAATCAAACATCCCTTTTACCACGAAAACCGATATTGGACGCAATACGAGCGATTTCGGATCGAGCGACTCTTCCGTCTGGTGCGGAGCGAACCAAATTTGCTCATTACGCTTTCGGTGAAATGCAAAAAGTTACATTATCTTCCTTATGTTGTGACCATATTGCATGGCTGTAACAAAGAAAAGACAGCTACAAGAAAACATAACTTTTCCGCTGACAACTGCGTCTCGTATCATGCATTCAGTGTTTTGATCAACATGTATTCCCAGACGCTGTTCCCGTATGAGTATGATTGATAAGCCACATGCGGCTTGTACTAAGGATAACGACGTAACTACGCATCTTATTAGCGAACGTGTATCGCAAATTACGGCGACATGTCCCGGTAACACCGCGCTGGGCTATTTACGTTCCAAGAAAAACTGGTATTGGCGCGGGCAAACAAAATCCCTCATATGTTAGATGCTTATAAAGCTGGGCAAATAGGATGGATGGTAAATTACCTGGAATTAAAACCTCGCGACCCCTGGAATTTATAGCGTTAATTTCTTAACCTTGTATTCCGTGATAGCGACGCTTGCGCTACATTGATATCGTTTATGCGTGATTTGATATCACGCTGACGTTTTATGACCCCGGTGTAGTGTTGAGAAAGGGTTAACGATGAGTATTTTGAGATAACGTCCAAGTTAGTGCGTTTCGTGATTTCGAGGGTTCGCCACACAGCAGATAAGGCATTTGCAAATATCACGACCCTTTGCAAACACTAGCATTGAGGGCGGTAATCAAAAACATTTCTTATTCAACCTTGCAGCGATATCCTGCTAAAGGCGGAGGGAATATCAACCGGGGCCTGGTCGAAATGGCGCTAAATTGTGTTTTCAAACCCGGGCGTGTATTGTGTTAGCAAATAGACACATCTCTCTGTGCACACTGTTTCCATTCTGGTTTCATAAAGGTTGATGCCCCTTCCACAATTATTGAACGTCTCCTATTTATATAACTGTGTTTGGCGACAATTTTTCATGTGTTTGTGCGGCAAATAGACGAAGAAAAGGGGTTTTTCTATTTGGTTTTACGGTGTAACTCGTGAAACAGGAATATACAGTCGGCATATCCGCTGAGTGACATGACATGTTTTATTGAGATAACATGAACTCTTTTTTCGAAGATGTAGGTTGGAGGTCGGAAGTTGGGATCAATTAGTCATTATGCTGATTTATTAATTCGGGGTTTTTGAATTCGATTTATCTACACCATGTCTGACTATTCGGGGTGAGGGTGATACACGTTTGCTCCGCAATCCAGCACTTGTTCTATTTTAAAATTGAATAATATGTCCATACTGGCCGTAAGGGTTCTTTAGTCTTTACCCCATTCAAACCCAGTACTATTGAGGTCATCAAGATTCATACGATGCTCTTACAATGTGTATTATATAGAAGTCTCCCTTTCAAATATTACTAGTTAATTATTTATATTTGAATATATGATGTGTCTAATATACTTTGCATTATAAAGAAGTATCCGTTTGAAATTTGATTGTTCTCATGTGGATTTTAATATATACAATTGAATGGTATATTCGTATTGAAATGAACCCGAATATTTTCGACTTTCCAATTCTACAAAATTTGAGTATATTTCAATATAAATATACTATACAATGGTATATTGAAGTTCTGTACCTCCAAGAAACCTATTTTAATATGCGACGTGCTCAATATACTGTACTTTATTTAAAAAAAAAAATTCAAATAATATTTCGGCATTACATACAAGGTTTAAATATGATGCGACCAATATACCAATATACGTCTAAAATTAGTCATAATTCTGCATGCTGCATACTAAGGGTGCATTAGCAAAACTTGACGCGGTACCACGTAAATAAAGCCTGTTGGGATATACAATGCCAAAGTAACAGCGACGGTCAATAAACAATAAATCATCAAACAGAAACGACTGGCGCCGAATCATGGATAATAAATAAGCCGTATACCCCGTAACGTTTTTATTCACGGGGGCCGTGGTTTTAAAATATCAGGCACACGTCTAGGAATAAATCTCCAATCTTAGAATTGTGTGATACACTATTTTGTGTGTACCTACGGGTTCAATAATTTCGTGGATGGCCAAATGTAGGAATTGTTTAATTAGTTGACCATTGGTATTGTAGTAAAAGTTTTATTACGAAATCGCTGTGTGCTCCGTGGTTGCCCGGGTTGGGGAATAAATAAGTCACGTTTCGCGCGGCCAAAGAATGTCGAATCCCTAACTTTTACTGGCCCATTAATATGCTGGTCAATATTGTTTCTTTAGCGACGCTTTCTTTTATTTCAAGAGGCAATGTTGGCGGATTTCGCCTGTCACTGGTTTGGAGAAAGATAATTTCTGCCCGTACGGTGTACTCTATAAAAGGGCGGGGACGGTATATATATAGGAACAAACAAATATTGTGTCATGACATAGGTTTGGTCGCTCTTTGTTCTACGTAATGAAAATGACCAAGCAGGAAATACAATTTATCTTTTTTTCGAATATATCACAGGGTCGCTAAATGAGACATGTTTGATGACATTATCTAATGTCAAAAGGGATTACAATTGAGTACAGTGACCGCGCGAACATTGTGTGCATTATGAGGTGGTCAGTGACGGAGTACTTCTTTCGGAGTACTCAAGTAGGCTTGTCTATTTGCACTGCTTACCCAAATGGTTGTGAATGTGGTACAAGTTCACTTCGGCTTGATACTTTCAAGTTTTTAGGCGAAAATACGCTTGATACCTACTTTTTTATTTACTTGAAAATGGTCAATCCTGCTTGAGTGCTAAAGATACCTAATTTGACTTCCTCCGTGTACAGTAGCGGTGTTCAAAAATGACTTTCTTCTCAAATTGTACTGGCTACTTGATAAAATTGTTAGGTTACCTAATTGAAGCATGCACACCAAATTTGGCTCAATTCCAGCCTGTAGCCGCATTTGCTACAGGAGAGGAAAGTTTTTTTTATTTATTATGTAAAAATGAATAATGAAAATATCAAAATTTTCTGTTCACCCCATGAAAGTGTTAGGTTGTCTATAGAAACGATGCTCACCAAATTTGGCTCAATTCCAACCAGTGGCAGCGGAGTTATTGCCGTCTAAAAATTTTAGATNTGAATAAAATAGTATTTACGGTGNCCGATTCTTTAATTATTTATTNNAATAGGTGCTGCCCACTGGTTGGTGTGTAGGCTTAAATTAGGCGACAATTTAATCAGTGGATCCCCATATTCCGGAAAAAAGTCAATTTTAAGCCACCCAAAGGTACAGATTTGAATTTTCCACGTTCTTCGTACTCCCATGACTTTCCACTGAGGGATACTCAAATTGGATCAGTCAGGTACTCGATTTTGCCCAGCCCTACTGTAGACGTAAAACGTAAAGTCAGACTTATCTTTCTGGCCGACAAAACTTGTGAATGATTTTGTTTTGCGTTATTCAGAATTACGACGCGATGAAAATGTTTCAAGTTTCGGAGGAATTCTTCACTTCGATCGGACTTCTGGAAATGACGGACAAATTCTGGGAATTGTCGATGATCGAAAAGCCGGCGGACCGTGAAGTGGTTTGTCACGCTTCTGCTTGGGATTTCTATGCGACGACAAAAGACGATTTCAGGTGATATAGACTAGAATGAGAGCCACTTGCTTTTTTGAACTCACAACTAGAGCTTAACTAATTGATTTTCAAAATGCTCAACTACAACTACTAACTTTTCAAAACTCAAAACTAGAACTACCCACAGTATTTTCGGAATTGCAACTGGAACTAGAACTGCTAACTTTTCAAAATTCGCAACTAGAACAAAAACCAGAAGCAGAACTACTCACTGTTCAATATGTGCCACTAGCAAGAACTAACGGTACTCACTTTTCTGAATGCTCAACTAGAACTAGAACTACGAGTAGAACTAGAAATGCTCACTTTTCATAGCCTACCTCACAACTAGAACTAGAACTACTAACTGTACAAAATTTGCAACTAGAACCAGAAGTGCTCAAAAAATCAATAGTAGTTTTTATGAGTCTGAATGGCGTACTATTTTCAGAATCAAGCAATGCACAACCGTCAACATGGAAGATCTGATCACGGTCCATCACGAGATGGGGCACATTCAGTATTTCCAGCAATATGCAAATCAGTCTGTACCCTACCGGGGAGGCGCCAACCCAGGATTCCATGAAGCGGTGAGCTCAGTTGACCAACAGAGACAAACTAGGATTTTCAAAATTAGATTGCAATTAGAATGGTAGCTGCACAGCTTTTTTCCCGTATTAGATTAGAATTAGAATAATAGCTACACCGTTTTTCTCGGATTCAATTCCAATTAAAGTGACTGAATTCGCAAAAGCTTGGAAATTGAATTCAATTCCTCATCAGAAAGAAATACAGCAAAAAACAAATTATGTTCATAGCAAATCATTCTTCATTCGCATGAACACGAGAATTACAAAATTGATGGTGTGTAATTAAGTAGTTGAGTTTATTAAATAGAAATGAAAGTAGTTTTAAAAAATGACAAGTTGAGCAAGTAATGCAAGTGGGCAAAACTTAATTTTCCTACTCGGAAAAAGTACAAGTAGATCGTCAATGATCAAGAAAGCTACTCAAGTAGAATCAAAAGTAACGACACAAAAATGTACTCAAGTATTCACACCGTGAATACAATTTTTTTCAGATTAAAAATTTTCTACTCCGTAGCTTTACATCTACGTGTTGGAATTGAGCCAAATTTATTATCCGTCGTTTTTAGGCAACCGTACAATTTCATGATGTTACCAGAGAAATTATGAACAATTTTTTTTTTATGAATCCGAAATATTCTCTGGTAGGAATTCGACTTGGTAACTGACCACATCTTTTTCCCAGGTGGGTGACACCCTGTCTCTGTCTGTGAGCACCCCAAAACATCTGGCTGAAATTGGTCTCCTGGACAATGTGGAGGAAAACTACGAAGCAGATATCAACTACCTGATGAGTCAGGCCTTGGAAAAGATCGCATTCCTGCCGTTCGGCTATATGATCGACAAATGGCGGTGGTCCGTTTTTGACGGCCGGACGGAAAAAAGTGATTACCAGAGCGAGTGGGACAATCTCAGGTGCGTGTTGTGCACAATTGTACTGCTGGATTTTTGAGTGCAAGTACAACTAAAACTAGAACTACTCAATTTTCAAAACTAGCCACTGCAGCTATTAACTTTTCAAAACTCTCGACTAGAACTAGGGTGGAGCCCAATTCTTCTCCTCAACTAAGTAATGCTTAAATGCGTATCTCCACTCAACTAAGTATCGATCGATACTCAGCGTTGAGTGCGTGCCAATTCTCTCAACTCAGTTGAGTATCGATTTTCANNCAGTCATTTTCCGAAGTTGTGTTGCCAGATTTTTTTAGCCTTGAANCAGACACGCGTGAACGATTTTGTCNTGACAACGAGACGCTTTCCTCGTTATTTCGTCACAAAACTTACTTACGTATACGTCGATCTCACTGATTTNCCTTNTCNATACCCTTTGAAGATGNCCCATTAGAAATATTAGAAGTCCTTGAAGATACCCACAACGTTCCATTGCCCCACAGAAGTATANTCGCAAGANGCNACAAACCCATTCNAAATTTANNAAGNTAAAGTTTCACAACAGGCCACAATAACGTAAGTGCAGGCCTCTNAGAACAAAAGAATGCGTCGATATCGTGTAAATAAATTGAAAGTTGACATTTCTTCAGGATTTCTTTCCAATCGTAGATCGTCCATGCACGAATCACTTAGCTCCTCTACCATTAAACTTTGCCATATCCACTCTACATTTTCTCCCTGATATATTCAGCATTTTTTGTTTCCAAAAGCATATTGCTGGTCTGTTGACGGGGAGTCTCGTCTGAATTTTGAAAGACCTAAAGGTATAGTGACTCCATCCCAACACGGATATCATCAAGAATTCTATCAGTTCAGGTTCAAAATGCTGCATCTTCTTAATTGTGAGAGGAGCATTCGTAAAGTGCCGGCAGCGTTAAATTCAATCGCTAGCAGCAGCCCAAAACTTGTCGGTTTTGCTTGACGATCAACCTTTGTCGCCATTTCTGTATCTATAAATTTCAAATGGCAGTTGACATGCCTTACGGTATGTATAATAAAATTTTATGGAACAAAATCCACCAAAGCGCACTGATTCACTCAACGGAACTTGACGCTAACGAATTCATACAGCAGAAGTTACCATACCGGTAATCGAGATACCGTACAAGAAGCCGAAATGGTACAGCAGGCGACACTGATTTCATCCGTTCAGCAGAAAGCAATGGAGTACCGTACCGGTGTCCGGTATTCCGGTATTTGGCGAACCCCGCAACGACTGTTGCCGGAAATGCCTACAGTTGGCTGCTCGACCGCAAAAATTGACACTTAAGTCTGGTGGTCCGCTGACTTAGATTTGAGTGCCGATTCGAACGCATTTGAGTGTGAGTATACTTTTTGGCGTGAGTTGAGTAAAAAATTCGCTGCTGAGTAGAGAATCGCTACTCAGTAGAGAAATTGGTCTCGGCCCTAAATTATCATAAAATTGAGCTGAACAGCAAAATCGAACTCTCCCCATGCCTTAACTGATTCAAGCTAATACTCATTCTTTGCAATGACAATTAGCATCGCGGGATAAGTTACAGATTCTACCGGCTTTAGAGAATCCTGTGGATCATCCTACACTGGCCGTAAATAAAATAGGCAAAAAACATGCATCCACTGTCGATGCGAATTGCTAAATGTCCAGAGTCATGAGAATCGCCAGACGAAATTCACATGGGAAACACCGAATGCATTTAAATTCTCAAAACGTCAAGCAACGACTTACCTTCTCCAAAGCAATTCTCGCGTGAGTTTCGTACACTTTAACGGTAAAGCCGTCTCGCACTCCTTGAACCTAGAAGCGAACGCGAAATTAAATTCTATCATCAGCCTCATTGGCAACAAGAAACATTATTTCCGGAACGTTAAGGAGCGCTTCAAAAATCCCAGCGCTGATTACACTGAAAAAAAAACATTGTGGCAGACTTTCGGTATGATGGTAAAACATGGGACTAAACGATGATTAACGTATTTGCGCAGTGGTTCTCAAACTGTCTGTGTAAAATCTCAAGTAGTAATGAGTGATGAGAAGTACAAATCCGGCCAAAATCTCAAAATACTGATTTTCGAGACCCAACTACTCCCCGATGCCCAGTGTAACTCTCGAATTCTCCTACAACATTGTGTGGCCTACTCTTTTGCCCTAAAAATTAAATTGACTGAAAATTAATAGAAATTCAAGGTCTATGCTCAAAAAGAGATCCGACCAAAATCTCAAAATCCAGTTTTTACCTATCCAAATTCAAATCACCTCCAGCACCATGGGTGGTGTACTTCTCAAATTCGCGCGACCTTCTATAATTGGCGTTTGCAAGCCCAGAATTCAAAGCGGAATCTCACCGTCAAGTCCTGCCTGATGCTCTTCATCTGCTCGCAAGTGTACCGGTAGTCCTGCTTCTCGATCCAATCCTCCTTCACCTTCTCCAACGAAACCTTCAGCACCGCCAATGGTCTTACCTGCAAGAAAAGATACCTTCACCGCGCCGTAGTGGAGGTCTGACAGCGTGTGGCTTACCGTCGACGGGTCCGGGGCAGACGTCAGACGGAGGTACTGCTTGAAAATATCGCGACACGTGCCCACGATTTGAGCGCCCTGCCAGTCCATATCATCCCTGGTAAAAAAGCACAGAATTCGTTGATATTATTAGAGGTGGCCTTAGTGGTCAGTGTTGCTACACAAGAAGTAATGCCATAAATTCCACTCAATTACAAGTAGAACTATGATTCCCAAAACTACTTCCTCCTTTTCAAAATCTGAGTTGTTTTTCCCGTAAAACCCTCAAACAGACAAAATAACACTCACCCCTCGTTATCATAGTTATTGATTGTGAAGGTCAATTTTTCCTTTTTGTCCGACAGCTGCGAATGAAATCGGCTCGCCCTTTCAGCCATTTTTGCGTCCTTTTCCGGATCGACCAGCTTGAACACCGGGGCTGCTTTCTTACCCTGGTACATGATATAATATCAATTTCAACAGCGGTTGGTTGATTTATGAGCTACGATGTACATTCGACTCAAAAATAACTCTCATACTCTCTGGTCTCTGGACCCGCAGAGTCAGTCAAACTTTATTACCTTTTTCTTTTTGTTCTTCTGCCCTTTTGCGTTCTTCGCAACCGACTTGGGACTGGCACCAATCGGTTTTGCGCCAAGACGGGCTGCCATGCTTGTCTTCTTCTTGTTCCTACGTCCGGCGCTAGTGAACATGGGACTTTCGTCGCCCGAACTCCTCTCGCTACTAGACAAGACAGACTTTGCTACATAACTGGGAATCTCGGGCAGTCGCTCCAGCCAGAGTATGTTACCTGCTGTGACGGAAACGTCTTCGCTTCGGTGAGTCGGAACGCGACCGAGACCTCGATCGCGACCTGCTGGAGGAGCGCGAATATTTTGATCTGTACGACCTGAAAAGACAAGTTTCACTTGAACATCAGGTTCTTGGGGTCGGTGCTTCCCAACCACTGGGTAGCGAAGCATTTCTGCAGGTTACAGTTTTTCTACTCAATATGTCACAGAGGGCGGCTTTTGGTTGTTATGGAACGTCAGCAATCTTCCGATTGATTAGATAGAAATTTTACCGGAAAAATACAAAACTGTTGGAATACTGATGATCCTTCATGTGGCAGTTGGTCGAAAATAGATTCACCTCAATTTTATATATTTATGGATATTTTCCCGAGTAGCCAATCAAGCCCAGACCTGATACGAAAAATAGAATATGCAAGCTTAACATTTGCATTTCTATTAAATGTTGGGAAGCACCGGTGTTGATAATAAAGTGTCGGAGCGCCCACCTAATCTGGGAAGAATTACTTGAAGACTTGTTTGCATGTCTGTCATGTATACCTGCTATTATTCTGTGACTATATACTTTGCTTATATAGCTTCACACTTGTTGTTGCCATTGTTGCAATGGGAGTATTTTGGTCTTAAATTCTGATTGTTACATCATGCTTTGTTATCTTGGTTTTACTTGCAAATCTGTTTGAATCCGTTTATTGTGCCAATAGGATAGCTCCTGACAAGTGGCTCCCAAAAAGTCTCCCAGTTCAAACATACATATATTTGCACTGGATGTAGTGATAAGGTAATCTTGAAGCTCTGTACTACGAAGCAGCTCTATGATATAGGTGCGCAATGTGCGGCCAGCGAAGAAGTACCAACTTTGACTGTAGTGTAGTCCGTAAAATACAGACCCCCCCCCATTATTCGTGTGGACACACCCCTGTTTGGTCTCATCGGCACAACATGAAACAACCATTGTGTTATTTCACCTCTGTAACTTTCTTCTATCATTCAACTTGTGGTCTTGCTTTTGAGACAGTCTCTCTCGCAATTCGGTTTTCAGTTCCGGCTTGGGACGTATCAAATCGCTGGAAAAAGTATTCGCTGTTGAAAGCATGAAATTCCCGGGCGTCGCATGCAACTAACATTGGCAGCGGCTCCTCCTTCCAATTGATGGTGTGCGCGACGCCGTTTTTCATTCTTTCATTAAGCAAGCTCTTCAGGTAGGCCTCGGTCTTATCCTTGTCGCTTTCCGAGGTGCAAGCTTGGAAAGCCCGTTGAATGTAGTCCCTACGATACAAGGCACAAGGTATTAAATGGGCGTGGGCTCCTGTTTGCATCATCAGTACATGAAGAAGTTATCAACACAGGGACAATAGACAAGCGTGGCCATTGAGCTTATTCGAGTGAAGCAGTGTGTTCTAGCAGAACAGCCGGACTACAATAAGTGAATTCTAGTAAGTAGGTTGAACCTTTGAGGCGACATGTTCAAGAGCTTATTATCCACAGATCAATTGTGTGCAGTGACGATCATGAAACGACCAAGCAAACATGTAAAACACCCTCATACCTGCACTAGTGTTGGGTATAAAAACCAACCTTCTCCAGTAATCTGAGTAGTACTTCGCTATTAACCAAAGCATATTTTGGCCAACAACGCCAATATTTTCTGCAGATATCAAAATGTGACAATTTCTACATCAAATTCTAATTGACTACTAGTAGTAATTAGACATGATCATCATAAATCAACCCAACAGCACTATCTCAATTGGAACAGTTGCATAGTGATGATGTGATTGAACAGATCAATGAAAATTGACCGGAGTTTGGTGATACGAAAACATTATTATTAGCTAGAGGCTTTAGTTTGAAGCGTGTAATCTTAAAGGTCCCAATTACATACCAAAAATCCTTCACGGTGCCACAAACTCCAATACATTGTCATGCTTATATGGCAACAAGTACGGATATTCATACAGATAGAGTCATGTTATTCATCAGACTTGAGTGTATTTCTTGTGCAACAGCCAAATGTCCCACTCAAAGGTTTGTGATTGCGCAGAAACGGAGGTCATCAGCCAAGCACAAAGACACTAACGTCTATGCACCATATGATCTGCATCTCCACGCAACATATAACGTTAGAACTTGACGACCCCACACCCTACAATAATGGAGTTCTTCTCAGTCTTATCATGGAAGTAGAGCGATATTTAAAACGAAAAATCGGCCAAGGGCATTGTGCAAAATTCGCCCGAAAAGTCTTCGAGTTAATAAATATTATTATACAATGGATATTGTATTGAAAAAAATGAATGCGGATTTGTTGCAATAATCAAGTCACATCCCTAATTCAAACAGAAGTCAGGGAAAAATTATGGAGATTTATTTGCCAATAGCGATATACTATACAACTAACCATGCTAGAGTCAGAGCTTCACAGGCAACAACAATAATAGCTAAGATCATTCTAAGACCCACACACAATCAACTCACATTAACGCAGGAGGCCAAGTCCCTTGTTTCTGGGAAGAAAACGGATTGGCAGGCTTTGTGATGGGCGCTGGCGGCGTTAGATTGGCAGTAGGTTTTACATCATGAGTATCCACACAGGATTTTTGTTCATTGCCGTCGACCGAGATGTTTTCTTTCGCTTTCTCAGACTCGCCTTTGACTTGACCGAGATTGAATCGAATAGAACCTGCCAAGGATAGAAGCTATTAGTCACCACAGGGAAATCTCGAGCGAGCTGAGCAACTGAATATGCATGAGATATAGTGGAAGAATTGAGTACGAAGACATAACAGGAGTGGATCTGGGTGGATTTCAAAGTTTTTTGGGATAGCAGGTGGGGTACAGTCACAATGAAAGGAGGTCAAGTAGCCAACTCGATACTCAAGTAGCAGTAGTAGGGTTACCATACGTCCTCTTTTTTGACCTTTTTTGAGAGTGTCTTCGGAGGACGCCATTTTGTCTTCTTTTTTTGGAAAACTTAGGTCATATTTAGAGCAAAATGCGAGCGATATGCCGCTCAAACGGTATTTTGAGCTCTGAGCGAAAAAAAGACTTTTTTTTTTTGTTAACCACCCGGCAATGTGGAGGAAGAAACGGTATTTTGGGTTCTGAGCGGGAAAGTTGACCTTTTTTTCTTTTTTTTAGTAAACCGATCACAAAGTGGAAAAAGTTCACCGAATTCTTCTCCGGTTTCGCAACTCTCAAATTTCTGAAAAAGTGTCCTAAGCCTAAGCAGTAGTGATTTCGAGAACATGTGGAAACTACTCGGAAGATGACTCCACGACAGTATAAAAGGCACACTTTTCGAAAATATTCTGTCATTGTGATACAGCGGCTCTTTTACCCAGTTATATGACAATTACAAATCTATTTTCTACATTATAAATTTAAAGTGTAGAAAGCACTTTTGCCATAAACTGCTTGAGAAGTGGAAGTAGGCCTATTGTAAAAATACAAATCAAGAAGTGCAAGTACCGGTAAGCAAAACCTAATTGAGTATTCCAAAAACAAGTTCTTTTATACTGACCAGCTCCTATTAAGAGCTCATAGTTACCTGGCAGCCTGGGCCTGGGAAACCCAGACCTTTGTGTTCCCGGCCCTTGTGGCCGTTGTCCGTCCCTGTCAAATTCCGAAGGTGGTGGAGGAGCCGGGGAGTCGGCAGCGGGAGGAAGAGGTGGTTTATTCACACCTGTCATCTGCATCGGACTTCCACTAAGCTTATTTCCGAACCCAGTATACATCGGAGCGTGTGGGAATTGAGACTAAATCAAAAGTCACCGGTCAATGAAAACAAACAACCTGACGCGTTCATTTGAAGACTCCTTACATTGTTCATATTCATTGGCATCCCTCTTCCTGGAAAGCCATGCATTTGACCGTATTGATTCCATCCCATGGCCGGGAATCCCTGACGCATACCACCATACCCATTCATCGGCCCTGGCCGGCCAAAGCCAAATCTTTGCTGGCCCCAAGGTCCGGGAAATCCGTAGCTCTGCATGCCACCTTGACCTTGATAAAACATACCTTGTCCATCTGTAGTTTGTGAATTTCCATACTGAAAAGCGAGGTTGAATTTTAAAAGTGATATTTCATAGGCATAATATGGCATGTTGTTTCCATAAAATACACTTCGATAGATATTGATGTCATTTCGGTTTAGTTTCTTTCATTATTATGTAGCAAGCATTTGAATGGTCAATTTAATTAGGGTTACCTTACCTAGCCCAAGTCCTCTTTTTAACTTTTTTGAAAGTGTCCTCGGATGACGCCCAAACGTCCTCTATTTTGAGATTTTGTCCTCTTTTTTTGTTTCAATATAGGGTAAAATACAAGTGAGCTACAGGAAATCAGCTTTGAAGCAATGCTCTGGCGGCTATTTCGGGAGCTGAGCCAGAAAGTTGACCTTTTTTTTGGAAGAGCATGGTAAAAAAACGTGTTTTTGTGGAGTCGAGACGAAGTGTAGTCAACCAACCACAGAGCCAGGGAAAATCTAGCATTTTTTTGGGTTTTACTCCAGAATTGTGATTCAGAATTTTTTACAAAAAGTGTCCCTATTTCACATTTCCAAAATATGGTAACCTTAATTCAATTCAAGGTTATTGATATATCCCGTGCTGAGAAAATGGTATAAAATGCATTATAATTACCTTACTACCATTCGCGTTACGTCGAGGTTGAAGCTTTTCCAACGCTTTTCTTGCTTTCTCCCACTCTGGATTCTCTGAAGAGTTCTCGACTTCGTTCATGTTCATTCACTCTTACTCTGAAACCCTAGCTACACTCGAAATATCGCACTTTAATCCTGACTATTCTAATCTTTTTTTACGTGAGATTTGGACGAAAATCTCCAAGGCTACCGTAGCATACGATTACTATTTGGTCAACAATATCGATGTCAAATTTGTACAATCTGAAAAGTGCAAAATTAACCTGATTAGTATGTTTTCTACTCATTAAGTCAAATCTGTCGTAAGTTCGTATTGCATATGTTCCGCCTCTAAACGAATACCGGTTACCACTGCCTCATAGACAAGACACGCACAACGAACCCGAAAGCTCTGAACGCAGCAACTGGGGTCAAAAATATTTAATATACGTCACTGCGCATGCGCATGCTGATGATAGAGATAGCGGAAAAAAGAGAACGTAGGTGCTGTTCCGCTTCGACACATTCTAATTATTGCTGTACAGTACAGTGCAGTACAGCTGAAAGTCTCATGACCATTACAAATGATGAAAAAGATTGCGAGATATAAAGTACATTGAAATATCACAGAGGCAAACTGGGATTCACAAAGTTTACGTAAAATCAGCAACTCCATGCGTTTCCATCGTGTTTGTTTGTCTAATCAGCTGACTCGCCTTCTGTTTTTGTCCTGTGTGGTGAGCAGACACAGCTAGAGTTCTACAGATTCCTGTCTAGTGCGGTGTAATGAAGAAATGAATCAACTACCACATATCGTTTACGTTTCTCTCATATAGGGTACGATTGGTACCAGTAAAGTTTAGTCGAATGATCCATTTTTGCAATATTGATTGCGGCATTCGACAGTTGCAACCTCAGTAAACCTGATTCAGGTAAATACGAGAATACCTGATAATAAAATTTTTATATTGCATGAAGTGATTTTCGTACCCATAAGACAAGTTTTTGGTCCAATCTGGTGAATTAGTTGTGCTGAATCAATCAAAATGCTTCAAGAGCAAGCTGCAAAAGGTAGCGCCGAGGTGGATGTGGAAAATTGCAATTACAAGATGACTGTCTTTATATGCAATGGACAGTTCCTCGTATGGAACGCAGATGATGTATTGAAGCTTCGTCAAGAGCACCACATAATTGGAAATTGCATTGGAAGTTTGCCTTGGAAACCTCGTCAAAATATACAAGGTTCCCTCCCACTTCGACTCAGTAAAGTTGAAGCTGCCTATTTGCATGAGCGGGGATTCGTATCGTTGAAAGATGGTAATGAGATAGACAAAAATAATTTTACTCCCAGTAGGAAGCAGGAACTTAAGTTATCAAGGATGTTTCAAACAACTGCACAGAATACAATACTCAAAGAACAAAAAGCAACTGAATTGGACAATCTTGCTCCAACAATAATCCGAGGCATGGCAGAAAAGCACAAAGAAAGAACAGCAGATCAAGGTGATCCAGTTGGTTCTGTGAAATTCGACACCTTTAAGGAAGTGGAGATCAACAAAACATTTTCCAGACTGGAAGAACACCAATGGCTGGAAATGCCATTGACGTCAAGCTCTTACGATGAGTTACCAGGTCTTACGGACTACGGTTTCGAGTTTGGAGAAATGGAGCAGTTGATGTATGATGTGTTTTGTGACTTGCATCACCAAGGGTTCTATATGACGAACGCTTGCAAGTTTGGCGGTGATTTTTTAGTATACCCCGGGGATCCGGTGGCCTATCATTCTTTTTACATAGCGATATGTGTCCCGCAAAACAAAAAGATATCAGGGCTCGAATATTCACGGTATGGCAGGCTTGCTAACACTGTGAGAAAAACATTGTTGATTTGTAGTAAGAATGACGATGGTGATGTAGATTATTTATCAATCTCGTGGACTGGTATCGCTCAGTCGGAGGAGCCAAAACCATGATATCTATCTTTTCTCACGCACTATTTGAATATTATTTGCACTCCTGAACGATCCAATTGAACATTGTCCTGAGCACAAACAGGATTATGTGATTGTAGCCAGAAGTGCTCTCCAGAGCACGCCAGAACCGCTGGGACATCTTTCAAAAGTACTGCCGCATGACATCAAGATGAATGAATATGACCTACACAGACATGCAACAATAATACTTTATTAATCGAAAATATACTTTTCTAAAACAAGTTCTAAGCAGTACTAGTTGAATCACTCAGCAGCTGATAAGGAACCAAAATATACAGACATAAAAAGATATCTAACACAGGACAAAGTCACACATAAAAGATTGACTTGGACTACAAAAAACGTGCCAGTTGTTATAACAACACAAATTATATTTTATGATGACACAGCGGGCAGACTATTTTATCTCTGATTTCGACATCGTACGCTGGATGCTTACATCTCGTGCAAGTCCAGTATTGCAGTTCTGTAATAGGTCGCCCAGTGACCACGCAAATGGGTAACTTCTTTTTTCGAGGGTCTGGGAAATGCCTTGCGCGCTCGTCTACCGGTTGGTGCCTGGAAAATATTGTCATCGCCAAATTCTGGTAAGATTTCTTCATATCGTCAGATAAGTCATCGATCGACTCGAGTCTCATCAGCGCCCAGGAACACACTGAAAATGCATGATTTACGGCAGCCGACAACGCCACTATGCTGTATATTTTCACAGGTTCTATAACATCTTCATAATCGCTCAGAACCATCGCAGTACACATTGCTGCATCTACATATCCGTCGTATAACTGCCTCTGCGCCAGGAGGTAGAAATGATACGCTTCAGCACCTCTCCAAGATTTGAATATCACATCCTCATCAGTCGCTGTGCTCTCAGCCAGCCCCATCAGTCTCGTACCTGTTACTTTCGCTTTGTTGGACGCGTGGTATTCTTCGGTCAGTAATCCGGCTAGAACGTAAATCTTCTTGAGCTGCATTGGTGTTGCTTGTGCTTCCGTTTCTCTCTTGGCGATATCAAACACAAGCTTCGCTGCCGACGTGAATCGATTTGCCTTTCTGTACAGCTCAATTGCTTGTAACATGTTGTTCTTTTCCAACAAGTGCTTGGCGTACTTCGCTAGCAGTTCGTCAATGTCTTTGCCACGGTGATTATTCGTGAGATCAACCGCTTGACTCCACTGATTTAAATACACACAAGTGTCGACGGCTTGGTTGATCATGTTGCATTTCACGTAGGCCTGAACCGCTTGTTCGCACATACCGACCATTTTGAAGATCTCGGCGATTTTCGGTAGCAGGAAATTATTTTCCGGCAAAGTGTCTGCGAGCTGAGCCAACGCGTCGTAATTCTCCATCATGTAGTAGCACTCGAGGAGTTGTTCGTGATTGTTGCTTTGCTTGAAATAGGTGACCGCTTTCTCGTATTTTAGCCTGTCTACGAAATAATGCCCGATCGCGTCCCACGCTTGCATTAACTTCTTGTCGTCAGCACCCCCGGAACCAGACTGCAGCAGCTGCACGACTCGAAACCAATCGCCCAATTTCATTCTCATATCAATCGCCAAATCGCGCCTGTCCATATCCAGGTAGATATTCTCAGCCTCCTCGAACCGATGAAAATATGCAGCTATCTCGGCTGATTTCATCCGTTCGTTTTGCAGCTGTGCCAACCGCTTCACCAAGGTGATGCCTTGATAATCTTTGCAACGCACGAAGGCGTGTTCCGCGACCGGAAGTTCAAGACGGTCCAACGCGGCTTTCGCAAGCAGCTGCCACAGCCGCGGATGCGGG